>PVJI01010233.1:0-62267 GCA_004026765.1 Micronycteris hirsuta
GTTTTTATCAGGGGCATTAGCAATACAACAGGGGTAGGATTACTCATTAGCAAGGCATTGGGATGTAGATTCAGGTCTGGTGGCAGACAGGACCAGGTGAAAGCAGAGATCAGCAAGCCGGAATTTTTTAAGATACACCTTTGCCAAATTAATTCCCATCCCACAGACATGATCCACACTTGCTCACACAGGAGTCACACGGAGCTGTGCTCAAAACGTGTAAATTCTCAGGACTGTGTGTTTACACACGTGTGGAAATCACTGCCACACCATAACTACACTGGTTAGTGGCTACAGTATTTGACAGTGTAAGTCCAGAGCAACCTTTCTTTTTAAGCCAGAGTTGGTGGGAATACAAGTAACTGAGTGGAAACACACTGTCCCGACAAATCACAATTTAACAAGTGCAGAGATACACTCCCTCCCTCGGCGGTAATGAAGGTACTGACATCACTTCAGCTCCCTCTGGAAGGAAGGTTGAGAAGATCAGCCTTGAATTGTTCTCATCAACTCAGTGGAGTCAGCCTTGTTGGATAATAAAGGAGAAAAAGAAAGAAATAGTCTTCTGGGGAAAATACTGGCTCCTAAGTCTCCCATGTGAGCCGAAGCAGCTTGGCTAAACTTCGCATTGGGGTAATTTATAAGACTTTTTGGGTTAACACATCTTCTCTGAAATTTCTCACAGAGTCCGAGGAGCTCTGAAGAGTGAGTAATCTGTGTGGAGTTTTGAAAATACTTTTGCAAGTTGGTGGAGTCAGCAAACTATTTGCCTGACTTCCTCCTCAGTCTCTCATTCTGGGAACTCCCAGCAGCCCAATGGAAATGGAAACAATGCCTGCTTGGCTGCCGGTTTTTAGGCCTTTCCTCCTAATACTCCCCGAATGATTACCCTGCCAAATGTTCTCAAATCTGTAGACTTTTCTTGGGTGAACAAGATTATAACATCTATTTCACTTTTTAATCCCAGCTCCATCTGACAATTGGCCCATGCATATTTTTACACAGTTAACATCTGAACTTAGATGCCATATGGGTGTGTGTGTGTGTGTGTGTGTGTGCATACTTATGCTACCCGTGCTTTCTAACAAATTTCTCATTCATTAGAAAAGAATAAAGTGGTTAAAAACACAATCTTTGAAGGCAAATAAAACTGAGTTCAAGCTTCATGCTATCACTTACTGGCTATGTAATTTTGAACATATTACTTAATTTTTTGTGCCTCAGTTTCCTCATCCATAAAATGGAAATAATAATACCACCAAATTCATGTAGTTGAGATCATGTATGTAATGTGCTTAGTCAATGTCTGTCACATTGTACATACTAAAAAATAGCCATAATTCATTATTGATGTTATTATCATTATTTGTTGTTGTTATCATCACTACTACACCTTTTGTTTGCAAATAGTGAAACAAAACAAAACACTTAACAGAAGAAAAAATTCAGTTTCAAAAGTGGCATTAAATAGTAAATATTTTCTTGGGCAAAGGACAGCATGTAAAACAATATATCCCACCCCACCCCACAGCAAGAGTCTGCAAACTTCTCAAAAACCCTCTTCACCTGTGTATCTTCCAGGAACCCCTGCTTCAGAACAAATCCCTTCTGCCTTTCCTCAGAGCTGTAGCCTGTACCTGCACCATCTTCTCCTTCCCTACTTTCTTCTCTTTGACTTCTGCATCCCATCTCTTTTTATCTTTATTTCACTTCTCTTCAGTTTGTTGACACTTTCACATGGTGCAAAATTTTAAAGACACAAAAGATAACAGCAATATCTTTCTCTCATCTCTAGCCCCTACTATTCAGATCCCAGAGGCAACCGCCATAGCCAGGGATATTCTACGCATAGACAGCAAATTGCACATGAGCACACACACACTTTCATTTTAAAACCACTGCACTTTGCTTCTTCCTTTAACAAAACTTGGAGACTGTACCATACTAATACCTAAAAGTTGCTTCATTTTCTGTAACAGCTGTTTTGTTTTCCACAAGCCACAACTTACTTATTTAATCCCCTACAGAAAGACATTTGAATTGTTTGAACATCTTATTATAAATAATGCTGCAGTCAGTAACTATGTACACATAATCTTTAACATCTGTAAGATAAATTCCTAGAAATTCAATCATTGGAATAAAGATAGGTGCATTTAAAATTTTTGTAGGTTTGGCCAATTGCTCTTGATGTCAGTTTTGTTCATTTATACTCCCATTAGTAATGTAAGAAAGTGTCACTTTTTCTACACACTTAGCCTGCATAGGTTATTTTAAATTGGAATGAGGGGGAGGGGTGGGGAGAAAATGCAGACAGCTGTAATTGAACAACAATAAAGTAATTAAAAATAAAATAAATTGTATGACTTTTTCCATGCTTTTTCTTAAGCACAGTAATCTCAGCTTATTCAATACTCCATAAATGCATCTAGCCATAGATTTCAATGAAAAAGTATTTTGTCTCTTCTACATTTTTCCCCTGGGGAATCTTTGCGATCTACCTGTGGCATCCAGGCTGTCTTCTATCCATAACCCCAGATCTTCAAACTTTCCTTCTTCTATGCTTGTGAGGATCCCCTCCATAATGCCCCTGGGGCCTGTATTGTCTGAGTCAGACTGCATGGGGCTGGGAAACCTCTAACTGACCTGGGAGCAAGTGGCTCAGGTAAAGGTGGAACTCCCATTCCCCACCCAGAGTCTGAAGCACCTGCCAAGGGAGGTAGGTGATGCTCTTCCCCAAATCTATTTCTTTGATGATTTAGCCAGATGCCATTGACTAAATCAGTGCATATTTATACACAGGAACACCATAATCCCTGAAAAATAAATGACCAATTGCATGTATTAACATGGATGGATCTCAGATATATGTGGCAAGCATAAAAGCAAGTCACAGAAATGCAGCATAATACTATGTCCATTTATTACTAAACCAAATGATGTAGTGTTTATTAATATATGCATGGTAAAAACCACTTCCAGTCAAGATGGCAATGTAGGCAGACATGGCTTGCTTCTTCACATGACCACATCAAAATTACAACTAAAATATAGAACAACCATCACTCAGAAATGTCATAAATCAAGCAGAAGTATGACAACTATGGAACTGAAGAAACCATATCTGACTTCTGGCCAAGAGGGAGGCATAGGCAGATATACTTTGCTTCCTCGCACAACCAAAAGAAGGACAACAACAAATTTAAAAACAAAAAACAACCAGAACTGCCAGAAAATCAAACTTTGTAGAAGTCCAACAACCAAGGAGTGAAAGAAGTAACATTCATCCAGACTGCTAGGAGTGGCAAAGTTGGAAATTGGGGCAGAGAGGACATGCAGCAAAACAGAGGATCAGGAGGGCAAGGTAGCAACTGCCAGACCAAGCAGTCCTACAGTTATGTGCAGATAAGCCAGAAGAAGCAATTGGGGAGTGAGATAGACCACACAATCCAGGGTTCCAGTGCAGGAAACTAAAGACTCAAAACCTCTGGCTGTAAGAACCTTAGGGGTTTGCGGCAGCGAGAGGAACTCCCAGCTTCACAGGAGAGTTCGCTGGAGAGACCCACGGTCCTAGAATGAATACAAGTGCACCCACCCAAGAATCAGCACAAGAAGGGTTCAATTTGCTTGTGGGAAGCAGGAGAGGTGACTGAAAGCCAGCTTAGAGCCTAGCAAGCAGCACTTGTTCCCTCTCTGACCCCTCCCTCACATACACAGCAAAGTGGGTTGCTCCACCCTGACCAGTATGTAAGGCTCTGCCCCTTACTATGTAACAGATGTGTCGAGACAAAGAAATATGTGTCAAATGAAAGAACAGGTCAAAACTTCAGAAAAAGAACTAAGCGATGAAGAGATAGCCAACCTATCAAATAGAGTTCAAAACACTGGTAATCAGGATGCTCACACAAATAATTGAGTAGGGACACAAAATAGAGGAAGAAGTGAAGGCTATACAAAGTGAAATAAAGAGAAATATATAGGAAACCAACAGTGAAGGGAAGGAAACCAGGACTCAAATCAACGATTGGGACCAGAAGAAAGAAATAAACATTCAACTGGAATAGAATGAAGAAATAAGAATTTTAAAAAATGAAGAGAGGCTTAGGAACCTCTGGGACAACTTTAAACATTCCAACATCTGAATCACAGGGGAACCAGAAGGAAAAGAAGAAGAGCAAAAAATTGAAAACTTATTTGAAAAAATTATGAAGGAACACCTCCCCAGTTTGGCAAAGGAAATAGACATACAAGTCCAGGACACTTAGAGGGTCACAAAGAAGTTGGATGCAAGAAACACAGCAAGGCACATCAAAATTAAATTACCCAAGATTAAAGATAAAGAGAGAATCTTAAATGCAAGAGAAAAGGAGATAGTTGCCTACAAAGGAGTTCCCATAAGACTATCAGCAAATTTCTCAAAAGAAACCTTACAGGCAAGAAGGAGCTGGAAAGAAGTATTCCAAGTCATGAAAAGCAAGGACCTACATCCAAGATTACTCTATCCAGCAAAGCTATCATTTAGAATGGAAGGGCAGATAAAGTGCTTCCCACATAAAGTCAAGTTAAAGGAGCTATTATATGAAATGTTAAAATGACTTATTTAAGAAAAAGAAGAAGATCAAAAATATGAACAGTAAAATGACAACAAAGTCACAACTATCAACAACTGAACCTAAAAAAAAACAAAACTAAGGAAACAACTAGAACAGGAATAGAATCAGAGAAATGGAGACCACATGGAGTGTTATCAGTGGGGCGGAGGAGGGGAGAGAATGGGAGGAAAAGGTACAAGGAATAAGAAACATAACTGATAGGTACAAAATAGACAGGGGGAAGCTAAAACTAGTATAAGAAATTGAGAAGTCAAAGAATTTGTATGTATGACCCATGGACATGAACTAGGGGCGGGGGGAGGGAGTGGTGGGGGGGGGCAGGGCAGAGGGGGATAAAAGGTAGGAAAAATGGGAAAACTATAATAGCATAATCAATAAAATATACTTTAAAAAAAGATGAAACCACATCTATCCAGACTGCTAGGAGGGACACGGACATGGAATGAGCTGGCCCCACACCAAGATGGATAAAAATTCAGGAGGGATATCTCAAGAGCAAGGAGTCCAGACCCATACCAAACCCCCCAGCTCAGGATTCCAATGATAGGAAGATAAGGCCCCACAATTTCTGGCTGTGAAAACCAGCAGGGATTGAATTGGTGGATGAGGCTGCTGGAGCCCAAGCAGTTCCTCTTAAGGAACCCACACTCAGACTCACCTACCCAGACTTGCTCCCTCTGAGCTCCAGCACTGGGGTGGCAGCTTGAAGGGCACCAGTGGTATACAGGGAGAGACTGAAGCGTCTGTCATCAGGGCAAGCAGAGTCCATTGTACCTTTGCTGAGCCCTCCTCCCACCCCTCCCACAGAGCCAGTAGCCTGGTGCCATATCTGAGACTCCATCAACCTGCCTAACTCTGTGTGACCCACCTTGGAAATCCACAGAGGCTCTACCCCACCCAACTTACAGGCCCACCCAAGCTGCTTTTCCATAAGAGTGGTTTCTCTTGGCTCCTAAATCCTATCAAAAAACAAACAGCTAGCTTCAGTGAGCCGTAGCAGCAACCAGATTTAGAGTCACCACTTGGCTTCACCTGTGAATCTCCAAGGCCAGAGCAATTAGCAGCCGTCTCAGATTGCTTTACAGCTCAATCAGGGTACCCCAGGCAAAGTATTTTTTTCCTATATCACCTGAAAAACCCAAGGGCCAAGGCACCCAGTGGACAGCTACAGACCATGTCGGAGAACCACCGCACTGCCCCTGCACATCTGATCCTCCACGGAGGGCAGAGCTTGTGGTCAGTGGTCACAGCCAAGTCCTTGCAACTGACTAGCTTGGGTAAGTCCCTCCCATTAATCTGCCAACAGCAACTAAGTCTCAACAAGAGAAAGGTGTACTCAGCCCACACAAAGGGCACACATCCGGTACCCACCTTGAGTGACAGGGGAGGCTGTGCCACTGGGGCCTATAGGACATCTACTGCTTTAGGCCTCATTACCAAGACACAGAGTCAAAGCAGCTCCACCTAATACACAGAAATAAACACAGGGAGGCTACCAAAACAAGGAGACAAAGAAACATGGCCCAAATGAAAGAACAGACAAAAGCTCCAAAAAAAGAACTAAACAAAATGGAGATAAACGATCTATCAGATGCAGAGTTCAAAGCACTGTTTATAAGGATGCTCAAAGAATTTAGTGAGATCTCAGCAGCATAAAAAAGACCACATCAGAAACAAAGGATACATTAATTGAAATAAAAAACAATTTACAAGGAAACAACAGTAGAATGGATGAAGTCTAGAATCAAATCAATGCTTTGGAACATAAGGAAGAAAAAACAAAACCATACAGAACAACTAGAAGAAAAATGAATCCAAAAAAATGAGGATAGTATAAATAGCCTCAGGGAAAACTTTAAGAGGTCCAACATTTGACTCATAGGCATGCCAGAAAGAGAAGAGAAAGAGCAAAAAATTGGAAATCTATCTGAAAAAACAGTGAAAGAAAACTTCCTAATTTGGTGAAGGAAATAGACATACAAGTCCAGGAAGCACAGAGAATCCTAAACAAGATGGATGCAAAGAGGCCCACTCCAAGACACATCATTATTAAAAGGTCAAAGATTAAAGATAAAAAGAGACTCTTAAAAGCAAGAGAAGATAGTTACTGGAAGGTTGTCAGATGGGGGGTGGGGACGGAGAATGTACGAAGAGGTGAGGGGATTAAGAAGTATAAATGGTAGCTATAGAATAGCCATGGGGATATAAAGTGCTGTATAGGAAATGGAGTACTAAAGAACTTATACCCATGGCCCATGGACATGAACAATGTGCCTGAGGAAGTAAAGGGCTCTGGAAGGGGGTGGAGGGGAATTGGGACAACTGTAATAACATAACCAATAAAATATAATTTAAAAAGATAAATAGAAAATTAAAGAGTATGGTATCTTGCAGCTAAAGGGAGGAAGCAGGATGATCTGGTCAGCTCAGTCAGGGTACCAACTTACAGGCCCATGCAAGCTGCTTTTCCATAAGAGTGGTTTCTCTTGGCTCCTAAATCCTATCAAAAAAGCAACAGCTAGCTTCAGGGAGTAAGGGGAAGCAAGCCATATTTCCACGAGTGGGGAAGCGTAGCCCTGTACTTTCAAGCATACATGAGCAAAGACTCTCGTGATAAGCACAAGCTGGAATATGTGGACCCATGTTCGTGGAAGTAGGATTTCCTGTGGAAAAATCAGGCTAACATATGTCTTAGATTTAAAATAAAACCTTGCTGCTGCTGAAACCTGCCCCTTCCCTAGATTAAAGGACTCATGCTAGTGCATGTCTGGGCTCTTCCTGGCAGCGTTCCGGCCAGTGTTTACGTTCCATGTGCCCTTCTATTTGCATATCTCTAATTTTGATGTATCTCCCTGGTCCATCTACCACCGGACCTGAATCTACAATCTATGCATAGTTAATGAAGACCATTCTGATGCTCCGTGCCCAAAATTTTCAATAAAAACCCTGGACCCAAGGCTTGAGGCTCTCTCCCAGACAATGAGGGAGGAGTCGTGTAGTCCCGATTCTCTATTCCTGATTATTTCTGTGTGAGATTTGTTTACATGCATTCAGTCATGGTCACCACGGATTCTGCAGGCCAGAAATCGCAGCAAGGGAGGAGCACACAGAAGTTTCAATGACCTGGGTGATGTTCTATTGCCTAAGTTGCATGGTGGGTTCCTGGTATTCATTTTGTTCCTCTTCTTTTTAAAATATATTATTTTTTTATTGTATTTTTCCGTTACCATTAGTTCCCTTATACCCGCCTCTCCCCAGCAATCACCACACTGTTGTCCATGTCCATGAGTCCTTTTTCCTTTTTGCTCAATCCCTCCACCCCCAACCTCCCCTCCCCACTACATACCTATGAATAATCACTTGAAATGTAAATGGCTTAAATGCTCCAACCAAAAGACTTAAGGTAGCTGAATGGATAAGAAAACAAGACCCATATATATGCTGCCTCCAAGAGATGCATGTCAGATTGAAAGATACACACAGACTAAATGTAAAGGAATGGAAATATATATTTCATGCAAATAGAAAAGAAAAAAACAGCTGGGGTAGCAGTACTTATATCTGACAAAATAGATTTTAAAACCACGGCTATAGTAAGAGACAGAGAAGGACACTACATAATGATAAAGGAAACAATCCAACAAGAAGATACAACCCTAGTAAACTTTCACACACTCAACACAGGAGCACTTAAATATGTGAAGCAAGTCTTGATGGACATAAAGGGAGAGATTGACAGAAATACAGTCATAGTCAGAGATCTTAACACCCCCACTGACTTCAATAGATAGATCTTCCAGACAGAGAATCAACAAGGAGACAGTGGCCTTAAACGACACTCTAAATCAATGGATTTAATTGATATCTTCAGAGCATTTTGTCCCAAAGCAGCAGGATGTACATACTTTTCAAGTGTACATGGAACATTTTCTAGGACAGACTACATTGATAAAACACGAAACAAATCTCAATAAATTTAAAAATATTGAAATCATATCAAGCATCTTCTCTGATGACAATGTTAAGAAACTAGAAATCAATCACAAGAACACTGAAAAACACATGAAGACTTGGAAGCTAAATAACATGTGCTTAAACAATGAATGAGTCAACAACGAGATCAAGGAAGAAATAAAAATCTACCTAGAAACAAATGAAAATGAGGACACAACAACCCAAAACCTGTGGGACACCGGGAAAGTAATCCTAAGGGGGAAATTCATAGCATTATAAGCCTATCTCAAAAAAAAAAAACAAGAAAAATCTCAATAAACAATCTAACTTCACTCTTAAAGGAACTTGGAAAAGAACAACAAACAAAGCCTAAGTGAGTAGAAGGAAGGAAATAATAAAGATTAGAGCAGAAATAAATGATATGGAGTCTAAAAAATGATACAAAAGATCAATGAATTCAAGAGCTGATTCTTATTCCTCTTCTTAATAAAGTCTATGCTACTCATACTCTTGTATATATAACTATTTCAGGATAATTTTAATGAAAAGCTACAGAAGAAGTAGGAACTAGAAAGAGAAAGAGTAAAGATATATTAAGTAAGGAAAACAATTACAAAACAATGTGTACATTATGATCCTGCCTCAAACAGAACACACACACACACACACTAAAATTCTAGATAAATATTGACCAAAATGATAATGATGAGTGTCTAGATTATGGAATTATAATTTTTAAAACTTTTCTTATTTTTCTGATATGTATTTTCCAATTTTCAACAATGAACATTTTTTCTTTTGTAATAAGAATGTATTTTGAAGCATTTAAAAATTAATATAATGTGCTAAGTGCCACTACCAAGAGGTTAATAATAGCACTTTCTGAGCTTACTCTATGCAAGTTTCTGTGCCAAATGCATGGCAAGCATTTTCTTATTTGACCCTCATGGAAAGTCTGTGTCATTGGCGTATTTTCTTCATTCCACAAAAGAGAAGGTCTGAGAGGTTAAGTAACTTGCTCATAATCACATAGATAGTCAGTGGCAGAGCCAGGATTGAAGTCAATCTGTCTTCCAGTCAAGTATGTGCCTCTAGCCAAGCTAATATGCCACACTCACTGGCACAGGGAAGCCCAAAGGAGCTCTACAGCTAATATTAAGGGTCTGGGATTTCGCCTTACTTATCAAGCTAATAAACTAGCCTGTTACATTTTCATGGATGTTGGCAGAAGACACAAAACTCCTGGGTTAAAGACAAAGGAGCAGTAGTCACAAACAGTAAACCTGAGCCTGCTGTTGGTTTTTGTCCATTCCTCATGCCCCCAAGTCCTACGGGGCAACACAGGTGATCCTAGAGGACTACCTCCACATAGGGTGGGTGGGGCACAAAAGGAACGGAAACTGGGCGGTTCACCACCTTCGCAGCAGAAGCAAGCCTGCTCTTTGTCTGTGAGAGAGGTTAAGCTCATCCCTCAAGGTGCTCAGTGCAAACAGAATCCTTGAGAAACGTCTCAAGCAAAGATCACTCGGGGCCTTGAATTCTTAATATATCTAGCAAGAACATGCGGGGCACATGGAAGATTGCTCCCCAACATATAGTTAAGACTGTTCAAAATGCAAATTACAGTTGCTGAGCTTAAACTTATTTAAACAAATCAGAAAAAAAAAAGGAGTATTGAAGAAAAATTCATTGGCTCACAAAACACCTCCTTCTCTCGCGCCCCCCACCCTCTCTCTCCCCTCCTTTCCTCTATGGTGTCTCCGCCCACTGGCAGGCACTCTCCTTGTGATATTAAGAGGGCTGGCTACCTGTAGTACCAACTCCAAAACAAGACATGTCTTTTTCCAACTCTTCTAACACAAGTCCTAAAGTCAAATCTCAGCGGCTCCCTTTGCCCTGGATTGGGTCTTATGTCCATCTTAAACAGGTCACTGGGGCCAGGTAATACAGTGCTCTGATTGCCCATATCTGGGTCTCATGCCTCCTGCCAGAGCCAGGCATGGGATCGGTCCCACCCCAATCATGTGGATAAAGGATTTTTCCCCTCAGAAAATCAGAGTGCCCTTAACAGAAGACAAGGGAATGAATGCTCAGCAGGTAAAATACGTGTTGTGCCCAGGAATGGATCACCTCTAAAAGATCGCATGTAGCAAGTAGTAAGTTGGTTGGGCTGACAAGATGAAATGTGAGGTATTCCAATAAGATTTGCAAAGTTCCACAGTGGTACTTCTCAGTGGCACCTCTCAGTGGTACTTCTGCAGAAACGATGCTCAACTGCTGGTTCTCCCCGTGACTCCTGACACTTGAGGCAGTTATCAGAATGTTGCAGCAGCTTGACTACACCCAAATGCAGTGTGCGTGGGGATTTGCCAATACGGTAAGGGGGAAAAAAGAAAACAAATAAGGAAACTGTTCCAAGATAATTTGTTTGTAATTTATTTCAGTGCCCTCCTTCAATCTGATGCAACTTTTCTTCTGAACTCTCCTAAAGTTAAGAACCAGGAGTCATGTTCCACTATGATGTTACCCAAAGGAAAAGTCAAACTGCAGGGAAATTACCTTGGCGCCCAGGGTGATGTTTGTTAGAACACAATATTTTGGATGAGAAGGGAACATACCTTTACAGTGACTTAAGGATCCTTAGCTAAACATAGTAGAATCAAAAAGATTGCATTACTCCCAATATTTGGTCTGAGTCCAAGCTTTTCAAGAGAAGGGACGGTTGTCCCATTTCTCCTACATTGCCACCTCCGCCACCACAATAACCTCTTTCCATTTGCAACAAAATTGTTACAACTGTGATATTGGTGGGTGACAGTCACTGACTATGAGCTCCCCATATCACAGAAGGGAAGGGTACTAAGGGGGTCCCTCACAGGCACGGTCACTGCTAGCAAAGATATCATCTGTAAAGGGCTCTTCAGTAGAAGCTGAGACATGTCATGAATATGTGAGACCCACATGAGTACAGAGTGGGCATCCCCAAAATAGTTGTTGATTTGAGCTAAGCTGAATAGCAGAATAACCCTGCTTTTGCATCTCTCCCATGTGATGCTATTTCTCCAATTTTTGACAGCCTGCTAAGTAAAAATGCCAATATTGTCATTTCAAGAAAATGCACTTTAGTAACCAAAGAGAATGCTTGACTATAGGAAACCAATCACACTCCTCAAAAGCCATGATTGCCTGTTCAGCATTCAGAGCCCCCCTTCTTTCCATTCTCACCACCTTGAAGCCTAATCAACAGCATCCATGCCACTATGCTCAGCTTGCCAATCTTTATTATCATGGATGCTCTTTTCCAAAGAAAGTATCATCCTAGAGCAAGAGTTCTAGGAGAATAAGGATCATGTACTAGTTATCTAATGCTGTATAGCTAATAAGCCCAAAACCTAGCAGTTTATAGCAGAATTACCTCATAGCTTCTGAGGTTCAGGAATCCAGGTTGCATAGCTGGGTGTCTCTGTGGACTTGTCCCAAAACTACAATCAAGGTGTCGACCAAGCTCAGTCATCTGTAAGTCCAGCATTGGAAGAAGCCAAGCTCCCCTCAATGGCCGTTGGCAGGACTCAGGTCTTCACTGGCTGTTGGCTAAAGATATCAGTTCCTTTCCACATGGACCTATTCATGGGGCAGCTCACAACATGGCAGGTGACTTCCCTCAGAATAAGCCAGAAGAGAGAAGAGAGAGAGAGAGAGAGCAAGATGAAGTCACAGTGTTATGGTAACCTAATTTTGGAATTGGCATTCCCTAAATCCGGCTCATACCCAGATGGAGAAAATCCTCAAGGTCGCAAGTACCAGGAGGTGGGGCCTTCTTAAAGGCTTTCTATCACCAACTACACCTTAGTCATGTGGGCACACCCCACACCTAATAGAGGGCCAGGCAAATAGTAAGCTCAGTAATACTTGTGATACCACAATTAATCCAGTCTGAGGAACTCACACCATGCAGAGTAGGATATATACAAGGAATAAGCAAATAGTGGTATGATGCCTATGAATTTCATTTCACCAATTCATGCATGTCAAAATTACAAAAGTTTCTACAACTCAACTTAATTTTATTTGAGCCCTCACCCGTCCATGATGGCAAAAAATGCACACTCAGTCCATGGCAAACCACCTCCACTTTGTTTAGGGTAGTTTTTCAGTTCAAGAGAGATTACTTAGTGCCAAGGCCATGGGGGTCAGGGGAGAGAGGAGGTAATTTCCTGGTGCTTGAGCCACAGGTGTTGGACAAAGTGTATCTCATGCCATTTGCTCAGTTACTTGTCTGCATCCTGAGATTCCTGTTCATGTGGCCCTTTTGGGGATGCACTTTTCTGTTTTACTTGTGACACATTGTGAAGTTTCTGAGCCAGAACAGGGCACAAGATTTTCAGCCAGGCTCTCCGTGGCCCACCTTGTGAGATCTCCTGCACAGGCACAACCCATCTAGGCTCTCGCAGCCTCCCAAATCTAAGGCCGAGGAGGAAAGTTGCAGGGCCCCCTGATACTCATCCACTCTCCAATTCTCTGCAGCTCATAGGCTCCAGACCCTGCCTTTGAAGCTGAGTGAACAACAGCCCTCTCAGTCCTGTTGACTTCTGTTCTCACTGTCACCTCTCTACCTCTCTCCTCTGAGGATTGTATCCAACCCTGAGGCTCTTTTTCACTCTTTAGGTGGGAAAGTAGGAAGAAAAACCTCTTCTCTGTTGATGTTGGGCATATTCCCTCAGAGGTACTCATATTTCCTTTGTCTCCAAGCTTTCCTACTTTCCCCCACCCCACCCAGGGCACCTCACCTGCTCTCCCATGTGGGTCAGGCTCCTGAAACAGAAAGCCAGCACCTGGCAGGCTACCCTGCCCAACCACACCCCTCCCTGAGGAAATGAACAGAGTGGAATCTGGCTTGCACAGGAAGGGGGGAAGAGACAAGAGGGTGAATTAGAGGAAACCCTTTATATTGGTTCACCTTTCAAAAAATATTATTTCCCACAAGGACAAATAGTTTGCACCAAGTCAGAGCCCTGGAAAATGTTAGCTGACACTCTGAAAAAGAAAGGAGAAGATAACAGGAAGCCAAAGAGTACACAAAGATGAAAGCAATATCAGTTACACGGGCAGGTGGGAGATTGGCGTGCTATGGCTCCTCTCCCTGGCAGATGAGACTTTTTCTCTCCTCTCTTCCAGTTGCTTGGTCTCACTTCACATGGGTCTCTGGCTCTCTGCCTTAGGCCAGTTCCATCATCAGAAAGGAGCTCCTGGACTCTGGTCTCTCCCAAACTTTCTGTGATTTGGGCACACTCTTGAGAAGGTACACAGCCTCCACTTGTTCCAGAAGGAGGCAAGCCCAGACAGACCCAGGCCTCTCCGAAAATAGATGGCCTTCTGTGGGAGTCTTGGAATCTCATGAGGTGGCAGGTACAGTATTATTAATGCAGCAATTGTGCACTAGTAGAAAAAAAACATTACTTCAGTTATTAAACTAACTTGTAGTCTTCTCCTTCTTGAGTTTTTCCTTAAGTCTCACATACAAAAGTATGCTATTAGTAATTCTGCAACTGATAAAGAAACTGAGACTAGCAAGATGGGAATTTGAGAATTGAGCTCAGAGACTCTTATGCTAAAATCAGTGCTCTTCCATTAAAATATGGCAAAATGGGTCTTTCCAAGTAAAGGAGAATAAAAAGCTAAACAATTCTCTGGAATGGTGTAAGCAATCAATGTACTTCATTCTTTTCTTTAATAAATCTTTTTGACGGAAAAAAAACCCACAATTTTTCATTTCTTCACTTTGTTCCAAATATACAGAAAGGTGGTAGCAGCAAGAGAGGTTAGAATGTGCTCATGGGATTTCTGTTTGCTTCTTTTCTATTTTTACAAAGACTGGTAATTAGAGGTGTCAAAGGAAAAAAATAAGGTATTTTGTGGCTGATTTGTTCACGTGACTATTGCTGCTAGTTAGCTCAATTGTTAGAGCATCCTGGGAGCAAGAATTCCAAAGACAGGCAAGGCAATCAGCTTGGTCAGCCTGAGACAGCAGGGACAGCGCTCAGTGTGGGATTTCCTTCCCCCACAAGAAAGTCAACTCATTGCAAGCTTTGGGTTGATGGTGGGGTAACTGGCATTGTTCTTTTTTTTACAATAATTTATTTTTGAATTTTTATTAAATGTATTGGGTGACATTGGTTAATAAAATCATATAGGTCTCAAGTGTACAATTCTATAACACATCTTCTATATACTGTATTGTGTGTTCATCACCCAAAGTCACATCTCCTTCCATGACCATTTATCCTCCCTTTATCCTCTTCTACCTCCCCCCACCTGCCAAAACACCCCTAGTATTTTTTAACATTTTGTTTCTTATGCTATTATAGTTGCCCCACTTTTCCCCCTTCACCCCTCCTCCACCCGCCTCCATAATCAGTCCCACACCTTTGTCCATGTCCGTGGGTGCCTCTTATATGTTCTTTGACTAATCCCTTCACCTTCTTTCTATCAGCCCCCACCACCCTCCTCCTCTCTTACAGCTGGACATTGTATTTAGTCTCAGTTGCCACTCCTGGTGAAGCTCCCTTCTGTGGCTGAGGCATTCTGTATAGAAAGATGAATCTGCTATATAAGAAAAACTTTCAAGCTAATTAGAGATTCTCAAGGTGGGAGCCAACAATTGCTTTTCAAAATGGTACAGCAGCCCCATAAATATTATACCACACATTGACTAAAGACAAGAGTGCTTAACATTTCTTCAGATTATGCATTATGATATCTCAATTATATAGAGATGTGGTTATGAATTGATAAAATACAAATTTATGTGAAAGCATTTTTTAATTTATAATAGCTTTTGTCCTTTTGTAATTAGGCAATAAAAGGTTACTATTAATAGAAAAGTACAATATTTATCCTTTGAGAAATCAACAATAATGTTTTGTAGGACAATGGGAACGTGATGCCCAAAACTGTTAGAAATCATTGATGTGAGTAACCCAGATGACCCATGTTCACAACACTTTGGAAGCAAAGTGTTAAAATTGATCCTGGAATCCTCCTCAAGCTGTTCTACAGTTAATGCTATCCCTATCAAAATCCCAGCTGGCCTTTTATTCAAAAATTAAAAGATTATCCCAAAATTCAAATGGAAATGCAAGCAATCCAAAATAGCCAAAATAATCTTGAAAAGAGACAATGAAGTTATAGAACTCACATTTCTCAATTACAAAACTTCAGTAATCAAGACAGTGTGATACTGACATAAGGAGAGGCATATAATAGATCACTGATATAAAACTAAGAATCAAGAAATAAACCCTCATATTTACAGTTGATTGATTTTCAACAAGATGTAAAGACAATTCAATGGGGAAAAATAGTCCTTTCAACAAATAGTGCCGCATGCAAAAGAATGAAGTTGAACCTAACCTCCCACTATATACCAAAATAAACTCAAAATGGATAACTGCCTAAAATCTACCTGAATAAGGCTCCCACAACTAAGGGTATAAAGAAGCAGCCACATCAAGACTGAAAGGTAGGGCAGAGATGAGGAAAAGGCTAATCCCACCCACAAGTAGTGGATAAAAATTGGGGAGGATATATCAGTTGCAGAGATGCCCCCTGAAGACCAAGGGATCCCAGGCCCACACTAGGCCCCCAGCCCAGAGTTCCAGTGGCAGGAAGAGAAGTCCCATAACTTCTGGCTATATAAACCAGTGGGATGTGGCTGAGTGAGATGAAACACCACTGGAGTTCCAGACATTCTTGTTAAAGAGCCTGTGCACAAACTTACTTGGAATCAGTTGCTCTAGGCTTCATTGCTGGGGCAGCAGCTCAAACAGCACCAGGATCATACAGAGGGGAACTGAATTATCTGGCATCAGGACAAGAGCTGGAGGGGCAGCTTTTTCCCAGACAGAATGGCTGGCAAAAACCATTGTTCCTTTGCTGAGCCCTCCCCCACAGAGCTGGCATGCAGGTGTCATGTCTGAGACTACATCAACTGACTAACACTGCTTGCCCCACCTGGTGACTCCCTGAGACCCTGCCCCACCCATCTTGTGGGCCCACCCAATTTGTTTCCAGAGGCTTTTACATATGAAAGCTGGTCTTGGCTTGCTTCAGACTTTCCTAAAATCTCTCAGCCAAGCAGCATCTGGCCTCAGCATACCCTGTACCTCTCATTGAGTGGCCCCAGGCCCAGCACTAGCAGCAACCAGCCTTGGTTTGTAGTTTGGCCTCTCCTTGCCACCTCTAAGCTCAGCCAAAGTATCAGCCATCTGCAGATCACTTTGTAGCTCATGCTGGGTGGGTGGACCCAGGTAGAACGCAGGCAATAGCCGACCTTGGCCCATACCTCCTAGTAAGCCGCAGAGCCATTGTACCATTGGACAGCTTCAGACCACAGTGAAATAGCACTGAACCACCTCCACACAAGGGGCAGACTCAGTGGACACCAGAGCCCTGCTAAAGTAAGTCCTGCTCTGGGGGTGGGCCCCTGCACAGATGATCCTCCGTGGTGGTTACACCCTGTCTTTTCGGCCAATTGGCCTGGGGGTAAATGTGCCAACAGCGATCAAGGCTGAACTACAGTAGGAGGGTGTACTCAGTCCACAAGGTGGGATGGGGGCACACCTGAAATGCCCAGCTTGGGTGATCAGGGAGGCTATGCCACTGTATACTATAGAACACCTACTACATAAATTTGGTCTACCAAGCCCAGGAGGCATACCGGTTCTATCTAATACATAGAAACAAACACAAGGAGGCTGCCAAAACAAGAAGACAAAGAAACTCATCACTAATGAAAGAACAGAACAAAACCCTAGGAAAAAAAAAAGTAAAAATGGAAACAGGCCCTCTACTAGATGCAGAGTTAAAAACACTAGTTATAAGGATGCTCAGTAAACTTAGTGAGAATTTCAACAACATTAAAAAAGGACATGGAAACCATAAAAGAGGACCGGTCAGAAATAAGTGATTCACTAACTGAAATGAAGAATATTTTACAGGGAATCAACAAGAGAGTAGATGAAGATCAAGATCAAATCAGTGATTTGGAATATAAGCAAGCAAAAACACCCAATCAGAACAGTGAGAAGAAAAATAATAATAATAAAGCAGGATCGTATAAGGAGCCTCTGGGATAATTCCAAGCACACTAACATTTGCATCATGGGGGTGCTGGAAGGAGAGGGGAGAGAGTAGGAAATTGAAAACCTGCTTAAAAAAATAATAACAAAAACTTCCCTAACCTGGTGAAGGAAAACGACATACAAGTCCAGGAAGCGCAGAGAATCCTAAACAAGATTAACTCAAACAGAGCCACATCAAGACACATCATAATTAAAATGGCAAAGGTTAAAGATGAAGAGAGAATCTTAAAAACAACAAGAGAAAAGCAGCTAGTTACCTACAAGAGAGCTCCCATAAGACTGTGAGCTGACTTCTCAACAGAAACTTTGCAGGCCAGAAGAGATTGGCAAGAAAAATTCAAAGTGATGGAAAGCAAGAACCTATAACCAAGATTACTCTACCCAGCAAAGCTATCATTTAGAATTGAAGGGCACATAAAGAGCTTCCCAGACAAGAAAAACTAAAGGAGTTCATCACCACCAAACCAGTGTTACATGAAATGGTAAAGGGTTTTCTCTAAGAAAAAGAAAAAAAACATAAAAATATGAATAATAAAATGGCAATAAATACATTTTTATCAACAATTGAATTTAAAAAACAAATAAGCATAACAGAAACAGACTCATAGATACAGAGAACATTTTGATGGTTGCCAGATGGGAGGGGGTTTGAGGGTATGGGTGAAAAAAGTGAAGGGATTGAGAAGCACAAATTGGTAGTTACACAACAGTCATGTGATGTGCAGTATAGCATAGGAAATATAGTCAATAACATTCTAATATCTGTTGTGGCAGATGGGTATGAGTTTTATCAGGATCATCACTTAGTAAGTTATATAATGTCTAATCACTGGGATATACACCTGAAACTAATACAATATTGCATGTCAACTATAACTAAAAAATAAGAAGTGATTAAATAAATTCAAAATGGATAACAGGCCTAAATGTAAAACCTAAAGCTATAATACTCTTAGTTAAAAACATGAGAGTAAATCTTTGTGACATTGAAGTAGGCAATGACTTCTTAGATATGGCACCCAAAGCACAAGTAACAAAAGAAAAAATAGACAAATGAGATATCATCAAAATTAAAACTTTTTTTTTACTTCCAAGGTTATCATCAAAAAAGTGAATAGGCAACCCACAGAATTGAAGAACATATTTGCAAATCATATGTCTGACAAGGGCCTAGAACCCAGGATATATAAATAACTTGCAACTTAACAATAATAACCCAATTTAAAAATGGGTAAAGGGCCCTGGCTGGGTGGCTCAGTTGATCGCAGTGTTATCCCATACACTACAATGTGGGTTTGATCCCCAATCAGGTTGCATATGGGAGACGACCAATCAATGTTTCTCTTTCACATCGATGTTTCTCTCTCTCTCTCCACCCTCCATCCTTCCACCCTCTTGAAAATCAATAAAAACATATCTTCAGGTGAGGATTTTAAAAAATGGGTAAAGGACTTGATAAACATTTCTCCAAAATAAATGTACAAGTGGCTGACAAGCACATGAAAAGATAATCATCAAGGAATCACAAATCAAAACCACAAGACAACACTTCACACCCACTAGAACAGCTAGACAATGCAAGTGTTAGCAACAATGGAGAAAGATTGAAACCTTCATGCATCACTGCTGGAATAGCGAAACAGAGTGGCTGCTTTGTAAACAGTTTGTCAGTTCCTCAAAACATTAAACAGAGTTATCACATGACCCTGTAACTCCACACCTAGGTATACATACCAAAGATTGAAAACTCATCCACACAAAACTATGCACAGATGTTCAGAGCAGCATTACCCATAATAGTCAAAACGTGGAAACCACCCAAATGTTCATCAGCTGATGCATCAACCAAACATTGTATATCCACACAATGAAATATTATTTGGCAATAAAAAGAAATAGAATACCAATACATGCTACAACATGGATAAACCTTGAAAACAGTATACTTAGTGAAAGAAGCCAGTCATAAATGGCCACATACTGCATTAGTCCATTTACATGAACGGTCAGGAATGGGCAGATCCATAGAGATAGATGGTTTAGTGGATGCCAGGGTTAGGGAGCTGACTGCTAATGGATATAAGATTTCTCCCGAGGGTGATAAAAATATCACGTTAATTGATAGTGGTGATAATTCTGTATATATACCTCAAATCACTGACTTGGACAGACATGGACATTTTCTGTAAAGAACCAAACAGTAAACATTGTAGTCTTCGTGGGCCATATGATTTTATTTACAACTACTTGACTCTGCCATTGTAGAGCCAAGAACAGCCATAGGTCATATGTAAATGGTTGGACATGACTGTGTTCTAATAAAACTATATCTACAAAAATAGGCAACAGTCTTCAGCCCACAGATGTAGTTTGCCAGCCCTTACTCTAGACAGTGAGATCTTTGAGGCCTGGCCAGAAGGGGGTACTCAGTATATACTTACTTGAACAGAAATGCTCTTGCACCATCTTTCTTTCACGGACATAGGCAGCTGCTACCATTGCACCTCCTGCTTGTGCTCTGACAGCACCAGGGATGTACTGACAGCCACCCTCCAGCTGGCCGTAGGAAAAAGTCCTACATCCTGCAGACAGCTGGGCCTGAGACTGAAAATAAATTGATGGAAATAGGATAAGAGCAAGTGCCAACCAAGTGGTGAAGATTAAAACATGGAACCCATTTAACACTGGAGTTGCCTCACCTAGAGCATTCCTAAAAGAGCAGCCTGGCTCAGAGGAAAGAGCTCTGGCCTAGCTGGCCCCAAAACTGCCTCACCTAGAATGCAGACTCTATACAAACCCACACATCTCTAATACATCTAGCACACCAACTGCAAATAGAGTCTGTGGTTCTCTTCTGAGAAAGGACCTTGATTTATTATTCTAAACCTAGTTAAGACTTTAAGGAAGCCCAATTGCATTATTTATCTAACTTCTCCAAGGAGGAAGGGTAGATGCATTACAGCATTTCCCATCCCAACTTAATTGGCTTGCTTCAAATTGTGCGTGTCCCAAAACAATTTGCTCTAGCACAGTCTAAGAAGAGAGATGGAGCAATGAGATTTTGTACCATTAAGAGCAGTAAGAGAAAACAGGACACATTTTCCCTCTCTGGGTTTTCCCCGTAATGAACAGTGGGGATACTCCATTGATCATTTCCACTCACAGGTCTCAGCTCTCTCCAAAAAACACAGCCTTGCTGTCACCTCTTTGGAAAGACACCACAGAGTGAGCAGTAAGGAGGAGCTCTGAGCTTTGAGCTGTCTTTCAGTGGTGGGGATAAATATGAGTCATATGCACTCTCTGACCTATATATAGAGTTTAGTTACTTCAGTACAGTGACTTATTACAGACACAATTGAAGGTAAAAACAATTATGGATAAATTTCTAATTTCTATAGCACCATCTTACAGTAGTTGATACCCAAGTACAGAAAGTGTTGGGGAAACACTCGGAATGTATTATGAAGTCTTCTATGTAGCAGAACATGTCAGATAGAAATGGAGTTATTAGCTGTACTTCTATTTTTACACAAAGCTAATTTACATGTTTGTTATGTCTAGAAAAAAATATAATATTTGAAGATACAATTACTCAACATGTGGATATGTGTCTTTTATTTTATTTTTTTTAAGTTTCAGGCACCCAAGTAGACCAGTTTGTTAGACATTGAACTGGAAGAGACAAAAGCAGAATTGTATCTGCATCAGAGCATCTTGGGAGCAAGGATAAATGAGTATTGTCCCCTTGGGTCACAAGCTGACAATTTGAACCTAAGGTCTTAGTTCAGGATGAGCACACATACTCAGGATTATTGTGGGTTACATAATAATCCTCACAGCTGCTCTAAAATTACCAGCCTGGTTCCTTGCTGCATCCCAGTGGCAGGCACTTTAGAAACTGGTGCAGAGGAAGAAGGTATGGACACAAGAATTGAGCCTCACCATTGAAGGTGTGAAGTGGTTTGCAAGCATTTTTATTAATTTCCAGCTTGCAATGAAAACCCATGTCACTGTGTAAATTTTACTTCCATTGTTAGAAACAAAGCACAAGCATGCGTCATTAGGATACTTGCAGCTGTAAGTGAACTTACTGAGGAGCTTAAACAAGAAGTTAGGTTACTAGATCACATAATAAGAAGACAGGCATGTAGCATTAGGGTTCCAGCTCCGTACCTCTTCAACTCTCTTCTTTCTCCCGTCCTTCCTGTGCTGGATTCTCTGGCAGGCTTGTGCAAAGATGGGTATAGCTGGTCAGGGCATGAGAACAGTGACAGTGTTGGAAAGAAAGGGACTCTATCTTGCAGCATTTTGTTATAATCCAGAAACCATAGATGCCCCTATACGGGATCATCCTCATGCTTCATAGCCAAAACTGAGTCTCATGCCCCTTCCTGAACCAGTTACTAGTTTAGAACAGTCAGGATCTAACCCCGGGGCTGGGGAAGCTTTTCTACAAGTTACCATGAGTAGGGATGTATACCTGAAATCCGTTAGGAGGAGGAAGAAAAAACAACAGACAGCCAGCAACACCCAACTGAAAACATGGAGATCATTGAGTTGGGCTGGCTCAATTCTCCAGCATCAGGACCCCCACCACTACAGATCTGACATGCCTGCAGCTCAGTCTTTTCTCCCTCATCCCCATCCCCACCCCCACTAGCTCTAAGGCCAATTCTGACCCGAGATCGGAACTCTGTAAGTAGAAGACCACCTATTTCAGTTACTTATTCCTGTATAACTGCCCCCAAACTTAGAGATCTAACACAACAATCATTTCATTTGCTCACAATGCTATGAGGCAGGAAGTTGAGCGGATACAATGGAGAGAACTCATTTTTGCTCCCTGATAACTGGGGCTTCAGCTGGGGGACTGAGCAAGACTGCTCAATCAGAGCTGTACATCTGGGACCTAGAGTTTCATTCTTGGCTGAGTTTCTTGATTGTACTCCAGGTTGAGAGTCCACATGGCTAACTTGGGCTTCTTCACAGCATGGTGATTTCAGAATTCAAAGGTGGAACATTCTAAAAGTATCAATCCAATATGCAAGTGCCTATCAGTCTTCTACTATATGACATTTGTTGATATCACATTGGCCAAAGCAAGTTACCTGGCTGAGACTAGAGTCCACGTTGGAGGGGCTACACTGGAGTGTGAATACTGAGAGACATGGATCACTGGGGAGCGTGAAATGTAACAGTTACCACCATAACAATCTGGCTCATCCTTGAGTCCAGTACGGCCCTGGTCCTGTTCTAATCATTGTGCTTCTGTGTCTCCAGAACACTGTCAGCTTTTGTACCTTTCTTTATACCCATAACCTAAGCCACAGATAACCCATAAAAAGCAGCTATACCTATCTTCTCTTCAGCTCAGGAATTTTTCCATACTCTACCTCTTTCACTCCTCTTTGAAGTTTTTATCTCTCACTTGCTTATCTTCCTCTCTTCTATAAATGTTGACCATAACCACCCTCTCAGCTCAGCCTCTTTCAAATGACAACTACTATTTAGGGTGACCTGTTTGATTTTTCTTATTCTGTTTGAACTCAGATTCTGCCCCTTACTCTCCTTCCTTGTTTCTATGCATGAGAGAATGTTGGTAAGTGATGCTCACCCTGGGGCCTTCCCTTTGCTCTGAGTTCAGCACCTTAGTGTCTGGTTGGCTGAGGACAACTTAGGTATTTACTTTGTCTCATGATCCTGAGTCCTTGAC
Source organism: Micronycteris hirsuta (assembly GCA_004026765.1). Taxonomy (NCBI): domain Eukaryota; kingdom Metazoa; phylum Chordata; class Mammalia; order Chiroptera; family Phyllostomidae; genus Micronycteris; species Micronycteris hirsuta. The sequence goes on from PVJI01010233.1 coordinate 23,421, forward strand.
TTGGAACTCTTTTAGTACCCCATTTCATCTAGGACTGTGAGATTCCCCCATCCTCTCTTCATAATTCTTGGCTCCCATCCTGAAGCCCAGCTCAGAAGTGGAGAGAGACTTTGCTACCTTCTGAGACACTTCCATGGTCCTAATAGCTACTTATTGTCCAAGATGCCCAATATCCTCAAGTTCAAGGATCTCTGTCACTTTACACTGTCTATCTGGAGGGACATCCCTGCTTCTTCATGTATAAAAAGGACACTTGAACCAGCTTAAGCAGGAGATGGAGATTTATGGGCTCACATAATCAAACCTTGGAAAGGTGGAACTGGCCTCAGAAATAATGGATGCCAGGACTGGAATGTAGATAAGACCTGCTCTCTAGTCCTGCCTCTCACCATTGCTGTCTTTAAAAGTTGGCTTTCCCTTCCCTCTCTAATGGCAAGAACCATGGTCAGCAGCAGCCCTGGAATCTCTAGTGGGTATGAATTTCAACACTTGCATTAAAATCCCTTAACTTTCTCCTACAGCAGATGATTTTATGCCAAATCTAGTTAGCAAAGAGAAAAAACACAGAGGGAAATAGCTTCTTTTAAAGCATTTATTTTTGCTTCTCTACCCACCATGTTTTGACCATAGAGGAAAGAGAGACTAAAAGCAAGAAGACAGAGAAGAAGCAGGTCATGCCCGCAGGACCCTTGGGTCCTGAGAGTCCCCACGGTGTTCATCACAATGTCTCCAGGGGGAGCCAAGTCCCATGAAGTTGCCTCACCTAGGTTTGCTTCAGAAGAAATTTTAAATAGTTGAGTATATTAATCCAGAACCCTTATCTTTGGAATCAGAGGAGTTTTAGAACTTTTTCAAATTTAGAAACATAAAGTATATACTATGGATTATATATCCCCCTCATTAAGGTGTGGAACAGCACTCCATAATGAAACTCATTAACTTTTTTAAGGTAAAATGAATATTCACAATATTAAAATAAAGGGCATTTACATAGACCCTCTTGTTAGCTCAGGTCATATCAGACTTTGCCATTATCTATAATGTAAAAGCTTTTGGTTTTCAGAGTTTAGGATTTCAGAATAAAATTCAGGAGATTGCAGATCTATAGCAGGGATGTGGAAAGTGATCACTAAAACCTGGACTGTTGACTCTTGGTGTTAGAGACCAACTCTCGTGGGAGCTGGGGTCTGATTGGTTGAGCTTGTGTCATGTGCCCGCTACTATGTCCCATGCCTTTACCCCACCATGCCTACCCAGCCATGCCTCCAACATCAAAAACACCACAAAGTACCTCTTTCCCATTATTTTCTGCTCACTGCTACCATTAGCCTAAGGATCTACTTTCAAGGAGGTACAACACTTACAATGGATAGTTCATCTCCCAGTAGGAGACCACCAGTGCCACTCCAATTGGCCCCACATTCCTCTTTTCCTACATCACCACAAGATGTCCACAATCCCAGGTCTTTCTTCTCCACCTGGACTCTCTCCCCCATAAAGTTCAAATCAAACCCAATTTCCTCTTACTTCAAACTCTCCCACTGTACCCTCTGAATCCTGTCATCCGTCAGCAGCAAAATCCTCTCCATCCTTAAGAGCTGTACATTTCCTTCTACTTGCTCTTGCTGAAGCCATGCTCCTCCCTAATTACACTCCCCTCACCCTCGTGGCCAGCTCAAGTGACACATTTATCCCCCACCACTGGGACTGTGAGTGGGAAAGATGTCCTCCTTACTCCTCAGTGCCACTTTCTGACCTTCATTCCTCTCCTATGAACACACACACGCATCTCCTTTTACACATACGCACCATATAGTACCATCTGTCGTTCCTCTTTATTGGAGCCATTCAAAGGTCTTGGAGTCCCTCCTTTCTGTTTCCCACTCTCTCCCTCTAGACCTACTGGTACAACACTTGATGATTTCAGTATTTACACAGATGCTACCTCAGGGACCTTTACCTCTCAGTTCCTCTATCTTCTCATCTCTACTTATTTTGACCACCCACTTCTGCTCACCCTTACCTTATCTTTGTCATTATCATTTACCATACCCCTCCATTGTCTGTGCTTTGAATATCTTAATCCCCAAACAGGGTCTTTTATCACTGGATCTTACTCCTCTATATTTTAATACCACATGGGATCTTAGACCATGTGGGATCTTGAACCCTGTCCATTTGTAACCAAAAGCCCCTCACTAGATGCCACATTCCAATATTATAATCATTCCTCCACAGACATAATCAACTCCTTTGTACCTCTCTTCCTCTTTAATACTCAATTGGCAGAAAACCCAGTGCTGGTCAAAAAGCTTTCTTCCTGCTCCATACCCAGTCAGCTGAGCGTGGTCAGAGAAAAAGCACACAACTAGATGACTTACCTCAATTTAGTCACTTCAGTGAGCCTGCAGTGTTGTCACTCCTACCACATTCCGTAGTCAGTTCACTCCTCCAGGCAGAGATGAGTAATTCACACCTTCTTCTCTCTTCCCCAGTAGCCCACTCCCTTCCCATTCCTACTCTCAGCTGAAGACCTTGCCTTTTATTTCACTGAGAGAATGGAAATAATCACAAGAGAATTTTCATATGCTCCCATATACTTTTCTCACTCCCTCATGCTCATACTCATTTTTCTTTCATTTTATGTGGTCTTTCATTTCAGCTTTTTTCTGGGTGCTGTGTTCGGGCTCCTCCTTCCGAAGATTGTCATTCCCATTTCACTTTTTCACTGCCTTGAGTTCTGCCATGATCACCTCAGAATGGCAACCTCAGTCCCCAAGACTAACTGACTTGTTTCTCAGAGTTTCAACTCCAAATTCTAAGTCTGAAGAAACTGACTGGCCCTGGCTGGATGGCTTAGTTGGTTGGATCATCATCCCATACACCACAAGGTTGTAGGTTTGATTCCCAATCAGGGAACATGCCTAGGTTTCGGTTCCATTCCTGGTCAGGGCACATATAAAAGGCAACCGATCAATATTTCTCTCTCTCTTTCTCTTTCTCTCTCTAAAATTAGTAAACCTATCCTTGAATGAGGGTTAAAAAAAAATTTTTAACCCCCTATTGGTCCAGCTTGGGTTAGGTGTTCACCTCTAGTCTTATTAGCTGTGGCTATGGAAAAGGGGCTACATTGCATATGAAGCTCTTATAAAGAGAACACGTTCTGAGAATTGGGATGATGTGGCACCAGAAAGTACAGGACAGCAAATGACTCAAACCAAACCAAACAAAAACCCCTCCAAAAGCCTGTCTTCCACTGTAAGAAAAAACATGAATACAATAGGATGCTAAAAATTCAGAGAACAAAGTTTTCCAGAAACTACTGAGAAAAAGGATGATGTTATTATAAGAGAAACCTGAGGAAAGCATAACTACAATGGGACATGTATTTCACTCTGCATCCTGCAGACTGTTAGTGTCCCAGAGCCCAGAACTAGCCCTACTCGTCTTTATAACTCAGTGTGTAACATAGGCCCTAGCATTCAATATTTGCTGGATTGAATAGGATCCCCTAGAAGATAATGGCAGAGAAAATGACAGGACATTGAACACCCCAAGTCCCATCTACAGACAGGTAGAATTCAACATCTCCTGGCGAGTCAAATTTTTCTCAAGCACTGAGTATTTTAAGGGGTTACAAAGAGAAGTCTTTATTTGGGTGATATTTGTTCACATAACAGACAATGGCCTTATCTAAAGCTTTGAAAAGATTCAGAAATGCCCTTAAACTGTCTGTTTCTTATATTATCCCTCTCTAAAGCCAAGGGCATAACACTACATCATGACTCCTGGATGGCATTTCCGTAGAGAGATGAGCTCATCTGGCAGAGTGGGATGCTTTCTGACCAAACACAGGAGCAGAGCTGAGCAAACCTGGAGACGTGACTCTCAGCCGTGGGCAGGGGACTGGGAGGCAGAGGTATTTCAGAATCACCTGGAAGAATTTTTCAAAATACAAATCCACCCTCCATCATGACTCTAATATCACCTGGGTCTGAGAATGGGGATGGGGATGAATCAGAAAGAATACTGGCATGTATATTTTGAAAAACATAGCTCCCTTTCACTTCCTCCCCCTCTCACTCTTTTGAATACCAGTGTCCTGGAGGGATGCATTTGTATTTGATACGTCTTCCTCAAATATCAGTTTACATTTTATGTATGCATATATGTATGTATGTATATGCCATCTTATTCCAGAAAAGATGGCATCTGCCTTACAAAGACATATAAAATACAAAAAAAGAGCATAAAAATAGCAACAAAATGCCAAAGAGAAAAAAAAAAGTTAGAAATGTAAATGCAAGCAGCCCTAAGTGCACTTTGCAAAGTTCAGTTAGCTTCAATTCAGGAGAGGCTGAGCTCTCTCCGGGGAGACACGAGGCTGAATGCGAACTGGGCGTTCAGAGAGAACAGAAGCTTCAGGCACTGGACCATCTGCTGAGAAACTGATCATCTGTTATCAAGATGCAGCCCCCCAACTCCTGGGTTCTAACAAAATGGAAGCAACCCATCTGCAAGGGAGGTGGACAGCAAGGGTCCCGTTTTACAAAACTGGGGAGTTTCAGGTTCCCCATAACAGGGGAGCACTTGGAATTTAAGAAATTAGCAGGCAAGGTAAAGGACTGTTATTCGGTCTTATTATTGCCGCTCTTATGCAGAGAGATATCCCAGGTTCAGGCATCTGGAATTAAACCTTTTATACTCAGATTCTGCCTTGACCAGTGGCTGAATTACAAATGAGATGTCTAGGTCTCCTAATCCTGATTCTACTTGATTAATTCTATCTTCCTATATATACAATGTATTTATACTTGGAACATGACCAGGCATTTATACAAGATCCCATGATAGGACTGAAAACATTAATATGTATGTGGAATGGTGGGGGGATCATTTAGGTGAAGGAGGTCAGGTCAAGTAATTACACTGCTGAATAAAAATAACGATAGCTAGGATAGACCTGGAGATGATTATGCTAAGTAAAATAAACCAGTCAGAGGAAGACAAACACCATATTATTTTACTTATATGTGGAATCTAATGAACACAATAATCTAACAAACAAAATAGAAACAGAAGCAAGGATACATAGAACAGACTGAACACAGAGGGGTGGGGCTTTGGGGGACTGGGTGAAAAAAGGTGAAAGGATTAAGCTTGATATATATAATATATAATGTTGCTGTGTATATATATCATGTGTAATATATATACAGACAACTATATATATTATTTAATGTGTATATATATTGCTTAACACACACACACACAACAGTGTGGTGGTTGCCAGAGGGAAGGGATGGGTGGGAGGAAGTGGAAATGGGCAAAGGGGGAATAAATGGGGACAGAAAGAGACTTGACTTTGGGCAATGAGTGCACAACGGAGTATGAAGATGATGTTTTATTGAGCTATACAGTTGAAACCTATTTGATTTTATTAACTAATATCACCCCAATGAATTCAATTAAATAATCATTGTGAGCCCAGGTTAGACGGCTCAGCTGGTAGGAGTGTCATCCTCTACACCAAAAGGTCGCAGGTTCAGTTTTGGGACAGGGCACATACTTAGGTTACCAGTTCAGTCCCTAGGTGGGACACATACGGGAGCAACTGACTGATATTTCTCTCTCACATCAGTGTGTGTGTGTGTGTGTGTGTGTGTGTGTGTGTGTGTCTCCCCTCTTTCTCTCACTCTAAAATCAATAAACGTATCCTTGGGTGAGGATTAAATGATAATAATAATAATAGCAATATTACTGAGGACTTTTTAAGTGCTGCATGTTTTAAATGCATTACCTCATTCAAGCATTTCAATGATTACCTTGCTAGGACTCTTATCATCAATCTCACTTTATAAATGAAGAAGTGGAGGCTCACAGAGATTAAATGGCTCACTCAGGACAGTTCAGCTCTTAAGTTGTTGAAACAGGATTCAAATCCTGCAGTCGGCCTAGTCATCAAGACCACAGAGGGGAGGTGAGAGCTGGTGTAGTCTATAATTCTGTGAAGCTCAGTGGGCCCAGCTTTTTCAAACCAGTGAAAGAGCAGACAGCCTTGGAAACATGTTTCTCCAAGTCCTCTTCCAAATACTGAGTTGTCAGTCATGCCAAAGAAAATTTTCTGCTAATAATTTTGCAGTCACCCTGCTTTGTCTTGGCCAATGGTAGAGGGTAGGGAGGGTAAAGGTGGGGCAAATAACATGTCATTCTTAGGGAAAAGAGAATCATATCATCTGCCTGGAAGTTTAGAATAGTTTTATTTTTAAACCCACACCACCATTTGCTGAAAAATTTCACCATCGCCCTAAGAATTATTGATGTATACAGAGTGTTTCCTTTCACATGTCCATCCCAGTCAAGAAGATTTTATTCAGCTTTACTTTTTCTAGATTAAAATTATAAAAAATATTTAAAATTTATTTTTCCAAATATACATCATTGTTACAATTGAAATATGAGTTTCAAACCACTCATTCCATCCCTTTGAGAGATTCTATCTACTTACTGCCTTTGAAGAACATTGGGAGAGAGCTTACTACTGTGAACTTTGGTCTAAACGTATTTTCCCTGAAATACTTCCTAGAATTCAAGAGCTTCTGAAGGGTGAATAAGATTGCATTTTGAGGAGTCAGAAAATTCTTTGTTTCTTCCTCATCCCTGGCTCCAAAAAGCCTCATGTGCTTTACTGGAGTAGCAAAATAACCTGATCTGTCAGGGGTTGGATGCATTGTTCCTTTTAAGGTCTTAAAAATTGCATTTCTAGATATTTCAATAGTATTTTTTAAACTATGTGATGCACAAGATTACAGCACTTATTTCATACGCTTACATAAGATTTTATCTAACATTTGGGCCCAATAACACATGACAAATATCTAATCTTTGAGGTTACTAAGGCAAGTATGTGATGTGTGTGTGCAAACACAGCCTGAACTCAGACCACTGAAGATTTTTTGCCAAGGTCTTGCATTCATAATTAAACTAGGCAGGATGATGTTTCTCTCAAAGCTTTCAAATCTTGGGCTTTTCAACTACAAGTTGCTTGCAGATTTAATTAGTTACTCCCTAAGTAGCTAAAGCTTTACTCTAAATATACAGTTGGATCCTGAAAAAACTCTCTCTTTGATTAACCTTGCAGCCCGTAGGCCAGAGCAGCTCCTTCAGTGTAACTAAGAATTGCCTTTTCCTAATGATGGAGAAAGAGATATCTAAGGATGTGTAAAGACCTCAGAGCCAAGATATTTACTTTTGTTTTATATAACCTCTTATTCTGAAAGAGTTTAAGACTCACAGCAAGTTGCAAAAATAGTGCAGATTGCTCCTGTGGACGCTTCTTCCCTCATGATAGGACGTTATTACATAACCATGTACACTAAGGAGACCTGCTCTAATAGCAAATATTTACTGTGCTCTTACTGAGCTCGTGCACAGTGTGCCAGGAAATGTTTTAAGGTTTTAATGTATTAACCCCTTTATCCTTCATGGCAAACCTTTGGAGTAAGCAGAGTAGTCCCCATTTTACAGTTGAGAAAACAAATTTTACCACTGAGACACAAAGAGATTTGAGAGATTACCCTTCAACAGGGTTCAAACCCCAACAGTCTGACCCCTGAACACATGCTTTGACACGCTCTACTCCTGGATTTTTTTCTGTGTGACTTTATCCAAGTTACTTGTACGGCTACCTGATTACAAAAATTAGGTCGTCTTGAAGATTTTTTTTAGATTAGGCAAGACAGTACCATGTACAGGTTCCAGTACTCAGTGGATTATAGTTACCCTTCCTCCACACCCTCACCCCATTTTCTTCAATGACTGTTGAAATCTGGTCTTCCAAGCACTAGAAAATACATTGTTTAAATGAAGAGAAAGCTTATGACTTGTGCAAACCACTCACTGGTCAAGTAGCATTTGCATCAAGGTTTGCATGAAACAAACCGGTCGTGGGTGTGTTTTAATAGTCCAGGAACAGCACCTTCTGGTGCTCTCTAGGATTTCAGATCCTTCAGATAGTTTTCTTAAGGAACAATGTATGGGTATGAAAAGTATAACTTGCTGATTTTACAAAATTCAGGATAAGCAGGAAGAAATTAAACTAAAATCACAAAAGTTCTCGAAAGTATTCAAACAAAAGATGAGAATGGATTTTCCTCCCATGGTAAGGCCTAAGGAGAAGAACGGGTACCAACTGTTTATTGTATGACTACTATGTGCAAGCTCTCTGCAGTCTCTAATCCTCACAACTTCCATGAAGTAGTACCCCATTTAAAAGGAAAGAAACTGTGGACTGAGCTGTTATTCCTATCGAAAGAAAGGAACAGGTGACAATAGCATCCTTTCGCTATTCTGTCATCTATTCACCTCAGTACTAAAAACCAAGAATAAGGTAACAAGCAAAGAGAAGCTGATTAAGAGGACAGTTATCTGCCTTGCTGATTAGGAGGTGTGCCTTACCAATCTCTTAGGGACCTGATAGAGTGTATGTCATGATATAAATGGTGATCAATGAAGACATTAAATTTGGACTTCCGGCAAGATGGAGACGTAGGTGGACACGCCGTGCCTCCACACACAACCAAACGAGGAAAAAAACAGCAATTTAATTAAACAAAAACAGCCAGATCTGACAGAAAATCGAACTGAGAGGAAGTCCGACAACCAAGGAGTTAAAGAAGACACTTACATCCAGTCTGGTAAGCAGGGCGGAGCCGGGCAGAGAGAGAGCGCGAGGCCACTCCACAGCGAGCCGGGTGGTGAGCGCACAGCAAGACCACTGTTTGTGGAGTGGGACTGGCAATGCTGCAGCACACCGAGACGGGTGTGCCTGACCAAAACACGGCCAGCACCCAGCCCACCTGGACCCAGCAGGGCCGAGACTGGTGGACCGGGCAGGTCCTAATTCGCGTGCAGACAAACCGGGAGAAAAAGCAGGGCGCAGCCCATCAAACAGGGAAATAAAACCTCAAATAACTGATTGAAAACACCTATGGGGGTTGAGGTGGCAGGAGGAACTCCTGACCTCACAGGAGAGTTCGTTGAGGAGCCCCACGGGGACTTGGAACTGTGCGGGCCGTCCACTGACCCCAGGAGCCAGCGCAGAGGGGCTCAACTTGCTTGTGGGAAGCGGTGTGGGTGAGGAGAATGGAGCAAGCGCCAGTGTTCTCAAAGGTCCCGCCCCCACAGGCTGCGTCACAACACAATGACGAGGGTTACCCCGCCCCCACAGACAGCGTCACAAAATAACTACGTGAGTTGACCCACCCTGGTGAACACCTAAGGCTCCGCCCCTTAAAGTAACAGGCACACTGAGGGAGAAAAAATGGCCCAAATGAAAGAACACATCAAAGCTCCAGAACTAACTGACCAAGAGATAGCCAACCTATCAGATGCACAGTTTAAAACACTGGTAATCAAGATGCTCACAGAATTCGACGAAAAATTATCGCAATTACTTGAACAAATGAGGAGAGATCTGCAGGGAACCAATAGGTATAAGAAGGAAACTGGGACTCAAATCAACAGAGTGGACCAGCAGAAAGAAAAAAACAACCAAACAGAAAAGAATACAGAAACAAGAATTCAAAAAATGGAGGAGGGGCTCAGAAACCTCCAGGACATCTGTAAACAGCCCAACATATGGATCATAGGGCTGCCAGAAGGAGAAGAGGAAGACCAAGGGATTGAAAACTTATTTGAACAAATAATGAAGGAGAACTTCCCCAAGCTGGTGAAGGAAATAGACTTTCGGGAAGTTCAGGAAGCTCAGAGAGTCCCAAAGAAGTTGGACCCAAAGAGGAACACACCAAGACACACCATAATTACATTACCCAAGATTAAAGGTAAGGAGGGAATCCTAGAAGCAGCAAGAGAAAAGGAGACAGTTACCTACAAAGGAATTCCCATAAGACTGTCAGCTGATTTCTCCAAAGAGACCTTGCAGGCAAGAAGGGGCTGGAGAGAATTATTCCAAGTCATGAAAGACAAGGACCTACACCCAAGAATACTCTATCCAGCTAAACTCACATTTAGAATGGAAGGGCAGATAAAGTGCTTCCCAGATAAGGTCAAGTTAAAAAAGTTCATCATCACCCAGCCTTTATTGTATGAAATGTTAAAGGGATTTATATAAGGTATGGAGGAATATCAACAGGGAAGTGGTAGAGGGAGATGGGGGGAAAGGGGCACAGAATAAGTAGCATAAATGGTAGGTAGAAAACAGACGGGGAGGTTAAGAATAGTATAAGAAATGCAGAAGCAAAAGAACTTACGTGTATGACCTATGGACAAAAACTAAAGGGTGGGGAAAGGGGGGTTAAGAGGGTGGAGGGGAAAAAGGGGGGAAATGGGACAACTGTAATAGCATAATCAATAAAATATATTAAAAAAAAGACATTAAATTTTATTGATTCTATATACTGGCTTTCTCCTCCACTCCCTTTTCACTCCTGCTTAGTTCAGGGTTGAGGGAAGCAGAAATACAAATTTGGACCAGGCCAAATTTATTGATAAGGGCCTTATGATGGTTAATTTCATGTGTCAACTTGGCCCTCATGTGCCAAGATATTTGGTTAAACATTATTCTGGGAGTTTCTGTGAGAAAGTTTTTGAATGGGATTAACATTTAAATCAGTGGATCAAGTAAAGCAGATCGCCCTCCATGTGAGTGAGACTCATCTAATCAGCTGAAATTCTGAATAGAACAAAAAGGCAGACCTTTCCCCAAGTCATGGAGAAGTCTATTGCCTGAAGGCCTGCGGACCAGGATATCGACTTTTTCCTGTCTGTGGACTTGAAACAAAATATCAGCTCTTCCTGGGTATCAAGTTTGCCCAACTTCAGATTGGAACCAAAACATCAGTTCTCCTGGATCTCCAGCTTGCAGATTCACCCTGCAGATTTTGAGACTTGCTAACCTTTTCAATTGTGTGAGCAAATTCTTTATGATCAGTCTCTCTCTGTCTCTCTCTCTCTTGCCCTCTTGCTCTCTCTTTCCCTGGAGAACTCTGATTAATACAGGTTCACTAAAGAGAAATACATTTTGATAATTTAGCTCAAGGATATGTGAATAGCTCTAACATTTTGCTTAGATGGTTGGCTAAATGAAATATTGTGAAGAGCAGGACCAGTTAAACAGCATTGGTCTGGTCAAGAGAGCATAAAGTATATAAATCAAATGGAGTCACTCATGTCAACCAAGATGGCTCCCAGTCAGCCATGACACTTTGGTTCAGGAGGGAAACTACCTAAGTCATGCTGGATAGATCTGTCAAGGAGACACACCTAAGATATCTGTGCATGTGATCAGAACAGCCATGTCTGCAGAGCAGGACCACATATAGGCTCCTGAGGAAATTCCCCACTTGCCATCAGGGGTGCCAAGACACTTATGAAGAGACCCAGAAGTGGGGAGTACACCACTTTCAAGGTATAACTGAGGAAGACCACTGCTGAGACAGCTGAGGTCCACACACCAAGATGCTGTTCCATTCCACACTGATCTCCCTCGGCACCGGCCACCAGAGACCCTGCCCTGTTGGACTGAGGACTTTATCTGCCCTGCTGCCCACCTGGCTCTGGAGATTCTTCTTTGCAAAATGAAGACGACTCCCTTGCTCACTGTGTTGTCTTCCGGGCCACAGACAGACTCTGGGACTCAGGTCCATTATCCCCCAATTCTCTCATGTGATATTGTTACTGATTGTTTCTGAGTGATTAGAATTATTATTAGGTTAATAAAAGCTGAGTGAACCTGCATAATAAGATCTGAGTGAATAGCGTAAGTCACCATTGTTGGTTCCCTATTATTTCTCGGTGCTGGTGTCACCTGTAGGACTGGTGGTCATATAGGTAACTCAGCACTTTTGGTTCTTAAGGACAAGTTAATTCAAGTAAGGACAAAATGTTGGCTTATAGAAAAGACTGTATCGAGAACATACACTAGTGACAAATATATACAAAGGTGTTCTACAGTAAATCAGGATGAAATGCCTTAACTTCCTTGGCACACTGTAAAAAAATTTTATATGTATAACATTATATTTATAATATATATTTATTTATTCAAAGTTCTAAGGACATTGGAATGCCAGAATGAATTGATCACATGAACCTTGTAATCCATTCTGGAAGGGTCCAGAGGACACTCCCTTCACTAAGGCTGTGATAAATTCATGAGTGGACCACCTCCCCCTGCATCCTTGAAGAGTTTTGTGGTTGCTCTTCTCTGTCAGTCAGATACCATAGTAAAATTGTGATTTCTAAAAATAATAGGGATGATAGGGTTCTGGTGTTGCAGGGGCCAAGTGACAGCAGAGCCAAAGCAGGTATCACAACAGTCTGACTCACAGAGATCTTTGGCACTGGCTAGTTGGTCATGCTGTCCCTCGAACAAAAATATCTAGGGAGTATATTAAAGTTTTATTTTATTCAACTAAGAAGTCTACTGAACAGAAGTCTGGCTTAAGTCACAAGACTAGAAGATCACAGCCTCTCAGTCAATTCCCAGGCTTGAGCCAGGTCACCAACCCAGAGCTAGAGAGTCCTTGAAGAAGAAGCATGCTACTCTGCAAAAACTTTACACTGTTTATCTTCTGCCCTGCTTCTTCAAAAGGACATGTGACAATTTACCATGGTGACTGCACATTGGGGAAGAAGAAACAGTGAGACTCTTAGTGGACTATGGGACACTGAGTCTGAATTGGCACTAATTCCTAAAAAACTAAAATGTCCCTGTGGTCCACCAGTCACAGCATTGGGATATGAAGGTCAAGTGACTAATGGAGTTTGGGTTCAATCCTTTCTCATAGGGGCTCAATGGATCCTGAAATCATCCTGTGGTTGTTTCCCCAGTCTTTGAGTGGCATATTTGGAATAGACATACTCAGCAGAATCCCTATCTGTAGAGTGGGGTCTATTATTGTAGGAAAGGCCCAGGGAAGCCACTAATACTCTCTGTACATAGGAAAATACTAAACCAAAGCCAATGTCACATTTCTGGAGAAACTGCAGAGATTGTTTCACCATCAAGGACTTGAAAGATGCAGGGATGATGTTTACTACCACATCCCCATACAGCTAGTCTATAATAGTTTGCCCCCATAGAAAACAGGTGGAGCTTGGATTCTCTTAAACTTAATCAGGTGGTGACTTCAGTTGCAACTGCTCTTCCAGATATGGTTTTTGTGGTTGTTGTTGTTGTTGTTGTTGTTGTTTTGGAGCAAAGCAATGCTTCCCCTGGCACCTGGCATGCATGTATCGGTCTGTCGAAAGCCCTTTTCTCTACACCTGTTACTAAGGCCATCAGAAGTAGTTTCCTTTCAGCTGGCAAGGCCTGCAATACACCGTCACTGTTCTACTTCAAGGCTATAGAAACTCTCCAGTCTTATCCATAATCTAGTCCATAGAAACATGATCACCTTTCTATCCCATAGGATATTGTGCTGGTCCATTGAATTAATGACATTATGCTAATTGGACCTGGTGATCAACTTCTTTAGGCATGTGAAGATAACATTTGTGTAAGGTAAAAGGAAATAAATCCCACAAAAACCTTAATGAAATTTTATTGTCTGAGGCAGGTTGAGATATCTTCCAACATAGAGGACAAGATGCTACATCTGGACCATCCTGCATACTGGGTCTCTGGACTGTAGAGGTAACATATACCCATTTACCAAGTGACTCAAAAAACTTCCAGTTTTGAGTGGGTCTCCAAACAAGAGAAGGCTTTGAGGTAGGTATAGGCTGCCTTGCAAGCTGCTCTGCCACTTGGACCATATAACCCAGCAGATGTAATCATGCTTGAAGTGTCAGCGGCTCAGAGGAATGATGTGTGGAAACTTCCGTAATGGTTCACAGATGGTTCTTCCTCTGAAACCAGGTGGCTGCAGCACCACAGACACAACCAGGATTGGCCAGAAGGACTATGATAAATGAAAATATGCCCAATGGATAGTATTTGGAGCAAAGCACTCATTTATGAGGTTGGCCAAAAAGTTTGTTTGGATTTTTTCCATAAGATGGCTCCAGGAGCGCTTAGTTGTCTAACCTTATTTGAAACAAATTTGTTAGATTGTATTGTGACAGCTGTCATATCAGTGTGCATTTAACAAAACTTATCAAAATTGATGGATTTTTGTGCAGCCATTTTAATATTGAAGATGGAAGAAACTACACATTTTCAGCATATTATGCTTTATTATTTCAAGAAGGGTGAAATTGAAACAACTGAAATGCAAAAACAGATTTGTGCACTGTATGTAGAAGGTACTGTGACTGGTAGAATGTGTCAAAAGTGGTTTGTGAAGTTTCATGCTGGAGACTTCTCACTGGATGATGTTCCACAGTCGGGTAGACCAGTTGAAGTTGATAGTGATCAAATCGAGACATTAATTGAGAACAATCAATGTTCTACCACATGGGAGAGAGCTGACATACTCAAAATACCCAAATCCATAAAATTATTGGTGAAAATGAAAAAATGTGCCTTTTATTTTATGGAAAAAACTAAACATACTTCTTGGCCAACCCAATATTTTGCCTGGAAGTACAGATGGCAAGAGGTATGAGCCTAAACTGCTTTATGGGCTATAGCTAATGTTTGGGCTGGAAAATGAATGGTAAGGAGGTATAGAGAAGAGGTACTCTCCAAATGGAAATGGGTTGTAAAGATATTAGTGCTTTGTGCATAAATGCTCACTAAAGGGTGACCTTATGAGATGAGAAATTTAATAATCAAGTGGCTAGGATGACCCACTCTGTGGATACCAGTCAGTGTCTTTCCCCAGTCACTCTTGTCATTCACCAATGAATTTGTGAACATTGTGGGCCTGTGGCTGCAGAACATGGACTTCTCTTCACCGAAGCTGATGTGGTTTCAGCTACTGCTGTGTCCTCTCTCTGCCAACAACAAAGGCCAACACTGAGCCACTGATGTGGCACCATTCTTCAGAGCAACTGTATGGCAGATTCACTACCTTGGACCATTTCCATTATGGAGGGAAAGTATTTTGGTCTTAGCCAGTTGCTCAATATGGATCTGCCTTCTACACCTATAATTCTTCCATCAAAATTATCATGGTTTTCCAAATAGTCTCACTTTCAACCAAAGAACTCATTCATAGAAAATGAAGTGCAGAAATGGATTCATATTTATCAAATTCATGAATTCACTGGTCCTATAATGTTCCCCCATCATCCTGAAGCGGCTAGTTTGGCAAGATGATGGAACAGTCTTTTGAAGCCTCAGTTGTGGCACTAAGTTGGTGGCAAAATATTGAAGGGTGACGCAATATTCTCCAGGATACAATGTATGCTCTAAATCAGTATATGGTGCTATTTCTCCCATAGCCAGGATTCACAGGTTTGGGAATCAAGAGTTGGAAATGGGAACCACTCATTATGATTCCTAGTGACCCATTAGTAAAATTTTGCTTCTGTCTTCTCAACTTTAGATTCTGCTGGGTTAGAGGTCTTAGTTCCAAGGGAGAAATGCTTTCACCAGCAGCATAGCAATGATTCCATTCAGCTGAAGACTGGTAAGACTGCCATCTGACCATTTGATCTCCTTGTGCCAGTGACTCAATAGGCAGAAAAGGGGAAGTTCTTGTACAGGTTGGGATAAGTGATCCTGCCTACCAAGGGGAAACTGAGTTGCTACTACACAGGAAGGGCAAGAAGCAGCATGTATGGAATGTAGAAGATTCCCATGCTCTGAGATTAAATTCAACAACCCAATTCAGGCAGTACTACTAATGACCCAAACCCTTCAGCAATAAAGTTTTGGGTAACTCACTAGGCAAGGAACCATGACAAGTGGAGGTGCCTGTTGAAGGCAAAGGGAATATGGAATGAGTGGTGGAAGAAGGTAGTTATTGTAAAAATACCAGCTACAATACAACTCTGTGATCAGTTGTAGAAAGGACTATAGCAGTAACAAAATTTATTTTGATATGCATTCAAATGCTTATTACTGAATATTTTTCTTTGTCTCTTCCCTTTGTTATCTTACATCAGATATGTTAATAGATATTAATTTTGTGTTTCAGTATTTAAAGTAGAGGATAAAAAAGGAGGAGTATGACTCTCCCAGGGGAAGAATGAACATTAGCCAAAAAGAAAAAAAAGATTTTATATCACCTTTTGGAAAAGGGGTTAGACTGTTTCTGTTTGCACACTGAATGTTGTATTATGTTTGATAGGAACATGACTGTGTTGTTATCTTCATTTGGAGATTAAATGTGGTTTCAGCAGTATGTATAAGGGACAAATGGTTAGGAAGAGGACAATGGTGACTTGCTGACATATGAACTTGGTTAGACTGGACTACATTTGCTTACATTTCCTTTCCTGTATGCTCCCAATTAGGGTGGGCCACAAGAGATATTCTTATGGGAATTTAGAGGGGAGTGGTTTGGAAGGAAAGCAGCAGGTATTTTGTAGCTCCCACATCTTCTCCCTTATCTGCTGGTTCATCTCATTGGCATGAGGGAGTAGTTAGGCCTACAACTTCTCTATCCTCCCCTAGATTCTTCTTCAACTTATGTAACTCTTGGGCCAGGTATGTGCTTCACTCCTTGATGAAAAGACTGAACTTCTGCAGGAACTCCATTCCACCAAGGCCAGAGGCAGCAAGAACAGCCATGAGCTTCATTTCATCCTTGTGGTTCCCACTTGTGCTTGTAGGTTCCAGCTTGTCCTTGTTCTCTT
Source organism: Micronycteris hirsuta (assembly GCA_004026765.1). Lineage (NCBI taxonomy): Eukaryota > Metazoa > Chordata > Mammalia > Chiroptera > Phyllostomidae > Micronycteris > Micronycteris hirsuta. The sequence continues at coordinate 40,131 of PVJI01010233.1, forward strand.
CTACTTTACATTCACATAAATACATATGTAGTGGTACGGGTATTTGACCTTACCTGTAAATAATGGGTACCATCTCTCTATATAAATATATAATATAATATAATAAAATAAATGTAATTATCATGTTACATATATGAGGGGACCCAAAAAAACAGAATCATCTTCTGGTGGGTGGGCCCCTTGCAGAATAGGCTTCTTCCACTAGATGAGTGTTCTAGGAACACATCTGTATCAGTGTACTAGCTGGTGTTGTGTGAGAGGCTGCGTTCAGCTTCAGTGAATTTTTTTGAAGACTCTTTCAACACATTTGTCTATCACAAGGTGGGTGATTTACAAGAGCCCTTGCCCACACTGTGCTGAATGTTCAGCAGTTTGGGGGCAAAAACAGCATGACCCCCATGCCTCACTCTCCGTATTCATCCAATCTTGCCCCAAGTGAATTTTTGTTTCCCCAGATGAAAAAAAGTTGTCAAAGGGCAACATATTGCTGATGTAGAAGAGTTGAAACAAAAAAGGGCAGAAGCACTAAAAGGCATCAAAATCAATTAGTTCAAAAACTGTTTGGAGCAGTGGAAAAAAAGTCATGATAGGTGTATTGCATCAAATGGAAAGAACTTTGAAGGTGACTGAAGTTTAAACATATAAGAATAAATATACAATATTTTATAACTAAATTCTGGTTTTATGGGATACCTCCATATACATATTTTTATATATTCATATATATATATATAAAATTTGTTGCAAGGATTGAACACTACCCTTCACGACAGCATGAATGGAAATGGAGAGTGTTATGCTAAATGAAATAAGCCAGGTGGTAAAAGACAAATACCATATGACCTCAACAAAACAAACAAGCAAGCAAAATATAACCAGAGACATTGAAATAAAGAACAAACTGACAGTAACCAGAGGGAGGGGGGTGATGGGGGAAAGAAGGGGAAGGATCATCAGGGAACATGTATAAAGGACCCATGGACAAAGCCAAAGGGGAGAAGGATTGAGGGTGGGAGGTAGGGGTGGATGGGGCAGGGAAAAGTGGTGGCAGGAAAATGGAGACAACTGTACTTGAACAACAATGAAAAATAAAAGAATAAAAAACATTATATATAATATACAGATATAATCTGTTGCAGGGATTCGGCATAGAGAAATAGATAGAGACTTGTGACGGATCCCCAAGCACACAGCCCATGAGACTGAAGATTTTGCCCATTCTAGACAATGGCTATCACGAAATTCCCAGCTCTGAGTCTGAAGGAGAAGCCTTTGTGCCTTCATGGCTTCTTTTTTCCCTTCCAGGCTCATCCTTTCCCCAGTGGCACCATCTCAAGGAGAGGTTTATGGTAGGAATGATCCCAGATCAAGATATGCTTGAAGAAATGAGAAATGGCTGCTGAGACCCTTGAACTGTGTCCCAGGCCTGGAATAATTCCCAAAGGACCCAAGAGTCCTCCCTTATCTTTGTACATCTCAGGAGGACATGATTTTCTCCTCCTTCCAAGTGAACTATGAACCTCTTCCAAACTTTCACCAAGAAGCACATATTCCTGTATCATGAAATTGAACATATTCTTCCTCTCTTCCAAGAAATGTCTGTGAGCTCCTATACTAAGAGCCTTCAGCCCAGGCATCCATTGTCTCCAGAGCTTTCTCTGTGAATTCCACCCTTGCCACACACTAGTGTAACTCCAGATGTCTGCTATCTTAAACCTTTTTGTTCTAGTTGGCTCAGGATCAGAGGTGAAGGTGGAAGTCTTCCACTTCAGGGAGAAAGGGGAAAGCAGGGCTCGTCCTCCCCAACCCCTTACCCTGGGTGTTCACAGAGGATGAGTGATAGGAACTCCCTCTCCTTTAGGACATTTCTGCTCCTCTGAATGCCTCAAAACTTCTCCTTCCTCTGGGAAAATGCCATCTGAGTTATGACCAGAGGGACCTGGGTCTCAGTGGTCCACACTCCCACTGCAGACCGCACTAAACCCCAAAGAGACTTGAGAGACCAGTGAAAGTGAGGGGTGAAGTCAGTAATCAGGATGAGACCGAGGGCAAGAGACCAATTTCAGGCTGAATCCTTGATACTGACCTGCTTAGCATGCAACAACCACTGGAAATACCCTCTCTTCCTATCAACAATGAAGCACATATTAGGATGTTCACCTCAGCATTCTTGAGAATACTAAAAACACCAAACAATATACATGCTCAATAATTGAGTAGTTATAAAAAAATCATGTTTTCACTGTTTTTAGTAAAAAAGGAGATGTAACCACAAAATGCTAAATCTTTTTTAAGAGCAAGTGGCTGAATGATGTAAGCCCGTTTGTTTATTTTCTTTAGACTTTGAATTACTAACTATGCCCAGAAAAAAGTCTCAAGCTGTTAGCAGTGATTTCTTCTCAGAAGTGGATTTGGAAAGGAGAAAATTTCTCTTTGTTACTATATATATAATCCTGAATCCTTGGGTTTACTTACAATAGTATTTTTGTAGTAAAAAAAAAAAAAGATTAAAACTCATGTTTTTGATGACAGATAAATGACAAAAAATGTTTATAATTCAAAGTTAATTTTTAAAAGTAAGACACATAATATAAAGGCTACAACTCCATAAAATACCATACCAAAAAAAAAAAAAAAAGATGGAGAGAAAGACACAAAAAGGAAGAAAATAATTCAACACACAAATCTGAGTGATTTCTGGGTATGTATATTAAGATTATAGGTAACTTACAGGATACTTTTTGTATTCATGAAACTTCTAAAGTGTGAATTAATTTTTTAATCAGAAAAAAATAGGCATTATTCTTTTTTTATAGTCAGCCTTCATATTAATATCTTGTGAAGTGCTAGGCCAGGGTGGCTGTGTAGCACTCACATTCCCCACCCCCCTCCCCAAGCCAAAGTTCTTTGGGGAGAATTTTCCTTGTGCTGCTGTGGCTGTGCTCCTGTGGAGGCACTTGGAACAGCCCTGCCCACGAAATGGCTCCGTGGGCCACCGGGCTCTTGGCGTTCACACCACCACTCCTGGTGTCATCAGTAGCCACTGTCTACATCCACCTTATTGATTAACCGGTTATTAATTAACCTTCTTCCAAGGCAGACATTTTTGTGCCCAATTCTTTAATTCATATCTGCTGCAAAGCACCATTCCCTTTACTTCATCTATAGTATGAATTAAATGGAAAGTATTTAACTCCCTGATGGAAAGACCAATTCAATAGCAGGGCCAGAACCACACAACCAATTATTCTCACATTTATTTAAGCACCTGGTGCATGCCAGTCAGCATTGATACTAAAGATATAAAAAGCACACTGGCATAATCCTTGCCTTTGGGTGTTTATAATAGACAGGTTAGAGAAGGGCAAAGGGGCCAGGGAAGAGCAAGAAACACGTTTAGAAATAATGGGACTCACCAGTAGTGACGCTAATGGCAAAGAAAAACCGTGGCCGTCACCATAGACACAGGAAGAAAATGCAGGATAGTGGCAGTGGAGGAAAGCAAAGCCTAAGCTGGTCCACTTTCCACAAGCAGTTGTTCTCCAGGTGTAGTCCTCAGAACAGCAACACCAGCATCTCCCGGGTCTTTCTACACATGCACATTCTCGGGCCCCACCCCAGACTTTCTTGGAATCTGAAAGTCTGGAGGCGAAGCCCAACCATATGCATTTTAACCCATCCTACTTCTGTCTCCCTCTTCCCCCCTCAGCCTGAAGCTTGAGGACCACTGATCTGAAAGCCCAGTGATTGACAGATTCTAAATAACTCAGGAAGGCAAACACAGCAGAAAACTTAGCATAGATAAGTCACCAGTTTCCTGGAAAGACTAGAAAAGATGCCCCTGAAAGTTGCTCTTTCAAGATAAGCTGGGGATTCGGGGGTGCAGCGGGGGGAAAGCCCTGTTGCTGTTGCAGATTGAAATCTTGGAAGAATTTATGATATGCTAGTTCAACGTAAGTTAAATGCCTATTCAAAAGACTCAGAAAGAACTCTCTTGACATTTCATATTTTAACCATTCGCAGGAGTGCTAAGCAAGAGAAAATCACCCAACAACAGCCAAATTCCATGAATCAAGAGAATCATGTAAATTTGAACCTGCACAGGTGGTAAGGTGTGATAAGTGCTTTATTAGAAATTTGAACATAATGCACCAGAGCACACAGGAAGCAACAGCTGCTGACTAGAGGTAGTTAAAAGAAGGCTTTACTGAACAGACATCTAATGCGGAGCTTGAATAACTAGTAGAATTTTACCAGGTAGAGAAAAGAGCAGGAACAAAAGTTGGGGGATCACAAAGGCCTCCTGAGTGGCAGAGAAGGATAGGAAGGAGGATTATGAAGAGCCCCAGTGTCATGCTGAAGGGAAACATTTTCTGCAGAAAGTGGTACCATTGGGAGGTTGCAGAATAGTGGTGTGATGAATCAGAAATATAGAAAACCATTTGATATGTGTAGAAAGAATGGAGAGAAGCACAGTTAAGTAAGATTCTGGGTGATTTTGATTTTTATTTGTTTGTGTTTTTTTCTACTATAAATGTATTTATTTTACTCACCACTTCCAGTGGAATTAAGACATGTGGACATGAAAAGGAAAAGTGACCCAGGACAGGGACACCCTGGAGATCTAGACACAAGAGGCAAGAAGAGCAGGGCTCTGGGCTACAAGCAGAAGCATTAGCACCAGAACGAGGAGAAGCCATTTGTCTTCAGAGATCAGAAAGCAGGGGCGACACACGCATGAAATGTGAAAGTTTTTAAGTGAATAAAGTTGAGATCATTTGTACCAGCGGGCTCTACTTCCTCCCTAGTGAAGACAGCAACATCATTGCGTGAGAAGGCAGAATGGGGCTACAGGTGGGAGCGCGAGCAGCCTCCAAAGTTAAAGCAAATGACAGCTGACGCCCCTATAGTGTTATGTGCCGAGCATGTCCTAAGTGTTTTATTTATATTGACCCATTTAATTCTCACGGCAACACTAGGCAGTAGACACTATTATTATTACACCCATTTTACAGAAGAGAAAACTGAGATACAGAGAGGCTATAGTCACATAGGTGGTAAGTGGCAGAGCTAGAATTTGAACCCAGGTAGTCACCAACCAATGTCAGGCTTTAGAGGAGGAATACCGAAGGGATGATTCAAATATCACGAAGTAGTGTTGAAATCTCAGCTGAGTTTAAAACCACGTATTTGTCGTGGAGTCTTTCCAAAGCCTTGCCCTTGCCCACTTCTACAGAGAGAACCATAGAAGAACTATAGTGTGTTCTCTGAAGCAGAAACGTCTAGGGCCACCCTTAAAATGTTGCCATGAGTTGCATTTGCAGATGGTGACGTGAGCTGCCACACACATGAAAAAGTCTTGGTTTGAGCATTCCACGAACACCAACTGTGGGCAAGCAACACCTGCTGAGCCAGAGAAGCCCAGGAAATGGCAGTGAGAGGAGGGCTGCTTTCTAGTCACTCCCCCATTCCCACCCCCAGGTCTTTGCCTCATCCACTGTGGAATTGGAAGTTCATCAAGTATTTGGGGGAATAGCAGCTGCCAACTAAGCTGAATCAAAGGAACTAAAAATAGTTAAAGAAAACATAAAGACAGAATGTGAAAATCAGATTATTTGGGAAGCCAAAACAAACTTAGAAAAACTACAAGATGGGTGGGGAGCAAGAACACAGAACTGCAGCCTTACCTCTTCCACCTCCCAGGAAATAATTACAGCCCTGACTGTTGTTTGCTTTGCAGGGCTTGCTCAACCCGCTATTCTTTCCTGGTGAAAATGCTCTCAGGCCACCTCCACTCAACATCAAAGCCTTCAAATGAGATCAACAAACCACCTTGTCTAGTACTGTGCTCACATCAAACATAATCCCAGGGCAGTGAAAGGGGCACCACACATTCACTGCCATCAGTTGGATGGACCTGCCTTATGTGCAACCGGAACGTGCTGTTTATGGACCAGAATAAATAGCAAAACCTCAAGTGTCTCCAAAAAATGCTCAGCTCCCCTGATCCTTACATGTGAGATTTTGAGGTGCCCAGAGGAAATCCAGCATAGATTTGGGGAGTGAGAATGCAACTGACTGCCACATCAGAAAACCCTCTTAATAGTGACTTCACAAATAAGGGTATATTATACACACAGACACACACACACACACACACACACACACACACACTAAATGTAAAAAGACAGTTGGGGGACAGTCGTCTCAGGGTCAGTTCAGCATTTCCACATTCACATTGCAACTGGGAGGGCCATCCTCATGGCTCCCACACAAGTTGTATAGAAAGAGACTCACTCTCTGCTCAGGTTGGCACCGTCACATCCTGCACTTCCAAGGGGATGATTATTGTTCTCAGCTAGGACCTGTACTAGTCTTGTAAGGGGTCCCTTACAGAGCATGGGTCCCTGAAGTTAGAGGCATCCTACATTCCACCCAAATCCTGCAAAAAAGGCACAGGAGGGCAGGGGGACAGAATGCCCCAAAAGTGGAAAGTACAGTGTTTAAGGCACATTGCAAAATGAAGGTAGATTAACAGCCCCTGCCTACCTGAAGGGAGAAATTGCTGAAGCTACAAATTGTGTATGTGACTTTGAGAATGAATGTGCACTAGCAGAGTGAGTTGGCAGAGTGACACATGACATAGCCAGAATGAAAGCTCATGGGATGCCTGCATGAACTGCACAGGTGGACGTCTACCCTAGATGCCCGTGCATGGCTGGGAACTCTTGCCCTGACTAAAAATGGCAGCCAAAAGAGGGTCAAAGTCTCTGGGGAGCTGACAAAAATGGTGGACACTAACATACCATAGAAAGAGCCACATGTAGGAAGAGCTGTTTGGCCATGCAGGAAGTTCTGAGCCAAGCCTGTAAAATTGGAGTGGGCCGAGTAACATGAGGTCTGGAAGTCTGCCTGGAGATCTGTCTGTCAGTCGGTCTGAAGGTCTGGAAGCCTGTTGGAAAAATCTTCAGTGTCTCTCCCGCACAGAAGATGGCAGCAGAGCTGGTGGTGCTCCAGGGAAGCTGCCTGGCCAAGCACACAGACACGTGGGAAATGCTTGGAGCTGAATTGTGACCGAGAATGCTGAGCTGCAGACTTCTGCACTTTTGAAGGATGGTATTTTTGAGTGGCATATTCTGAAACTGGCCTGACTTGGCAGAGGGAAGCAGGGCTAATCCTTTTTGGGTGTTTTTAAGAAGGAGCAGGACTCAGCAGCAGAAATCTGCTATTATTCTAAATATGTACAACCTTTAAATAAACAACCCCTTTCCTTTTTCACCAAACTCTTGCCTTAAAAGTCACACTTCTTGGTGGTGGGCAATTGAGCCCCACAGCTGTTCCAGAACACCATCGGCTGGGTTCTATAACAGTCTCTCTTGCTTTTTCTATCCTCTGGAGGCCACTTTATTCCTTTGCTCATGGTCTTTTTGTCCATTCTCAAAGCCCACAGCCACCACATCTGCTTTCATTGTCACGTCTCTTGCCCTCTTCTCAGACCCTCTTGCCTACCTCTTGTAAGGACCCTTGTGGATACATTGGGCCCACCTGGACTATCCAAGGCAATCTGCTCATTTCAAAATTCTTACCTAATCACATCTACAAAGTCCTTTTTGCCAAGTTAAGTAACATATACATAGGGTCCAAGGATTAGAACATGAACATCTTCAGGGGACCATTATTCAGCCCACCACAGGGCCTCAAAGAGGTATTTCTTTGACTGGGTCCTCTATGTCCTCACTTACTCTCAGAAAACAAGACTCTTCCTAAAGATTTATGTCAGGTAATTCTAGAAATTTCCACATGGGTTCCTCAGATAGCGCTTTTGGCTACTCCATGGCATGACCCTCTATTGTGGGTCACCATGGTGATGCTTCTTGACAGTGTATATTAGTCAGAAGTTTTCCAGAGAAACAGAACAAAATTAATTATTTAATTATTTTAAAATTGGCTCATGCGGTTATGGCAGCTAACAAGTTAAAAATCCACACAGCCCATGTCGCGGCTTGAGTCCAAGTGTTAGAGCTGCTATAGACCCAGGGAGAGCTGATGTCCCAATTCAAAAGTCTTTGGGAAAGAGAATCTTCTCTTATGAGGGCAGAGTCAGCCTTTTTGTTTTATTCAGGCCTTCAACTCCTTGGAAAAGGTCCACCCATGTCAGGGTGGGCAATCTGCCTTACTCGGTCTGCCAATTTAAATGTCAATCTCATCCAAACACCTTCATAGACACACATAGAATGTTTAACCAGATATCTGGGCATGTTGTCACCTAAAATTAGCTCTCACGTAGTGCCAGTCAGAGGTGTCAGTGGCACTGCTCATGCCCAGCTGAGCCCTGCTAGGAGCGGTGTCACCAAGCACTGGCAAGGTCACCGGTACCCTCTACAGTCTGCACCACAGGTGCCTAGAGGCCACTAGCACCGTCGTCCATCACGGCACCACTGCACTGTCAACACCCCACCTGGAGCCAGAGGGGTGATGCATGGAAGCCTGAGGGTCCCACAAAGAAGGCAAGGAGCAAAACCTGTGTCATTTGTGCCAAAGCCTTTCTTACAGCTTCCTGCTCCTGGCAGAGTCACGTAGTGTGCCCTGCATCACCTCCATCCCCTTCCCTGCACTTTGAGCCAAACGTATGTACTTTAACTTTCTATTCCCTTGAGCTCTTCTCCTGCAAAATCCTTTATTTTTTCATATAAATGGACCCCCCTATGCAGGCCTCTCATGCCTCCTCTCCAACAATCAGCTCTCTACATGATCAGACAAGCCTGACCTCCAAGATAAACATGATTCAAAATGTAAACCCAGCCTGAGAAACTTGCCAAAGGGTTCAAAGTCTTCAAGACGAAAGGGAGGAGTCTCTGATGTCAACAGTGTCCAGACTACGTGGGAGCGGAAAAGATGGGGGAAGTTTGGGGGAAGTAGGAGGGGGAGGGGCTAAATTATATCAGGTAGGCCCTGTCCTGTCTCTTGACTAACTGGTTATCCTGAGAACAACGAGGTTTACCCACCGTCACCTGAAGAACTGTCCTTGGGCAGCTTTTCTGATCCTGAGCTGCCCTTGAAACATGAAGATGCTCCAGCCAGAACTCCTCTCCCTTCCCCCTTGGTGAAAGGCAAAGCAGTTAAATAAGAGTGACTCTCCTCAGCCTCAATTGTTAATCAGCCCTGCTGATCTGGACAGACAGGGACTTCCCAAGGCTATTGGAAAAACCATGCATATTTTATGAAGACCTAATCTAGTTGAATGTGTGGAGGTTGGAAAAAAAAGCCCTAGAGGGTGTTCCCTTCCTGCCTGGGCAGGCAGGACCAGCACTGCAGTGCAGGGTGTGCCTACAGAGTCAGGGGGCAGCAGAGCGATTGAACAGGCTTCAGGTTGGGTTTGGGGAGCACCGATTGCTCAGGGGCCTTGAGAGAAACCCTTCAACCAGGTCAGAAAAGGGACTAATTTTCAGCGTACTCCAAAATGTACCAAAGTTTGGCCGATTAGTACCCTTGACTCACAGCAATACTAGGTAGCAGCTGAGAACATAGGTGTGGAATTGGATAGTCCTGGATTTCAGTTCATGCTCAGCCCTTCTTCGGATGAAAACATGAAACCACTTCCTTTATCTTTCAGAGTTAACGATTCTTTATCTATAAAGATCTGTCTAGTATGAAATTTAATAAGAGCTCCCCAGTATCATTAGAGGTTCAGATATTTCCTTCTACTCTGCCTCCCTAGTATGTGGCTTTCATTCTCAAGATCACCTAATGGTCTAAGATGATCATGGATCTTCCAAATTGCAGGCTGCAAGCAGGAGAAAAGTCAAAATGGGGGTAAAAGAAAAAGAAGGAGGTCTCTTCCTCCCTTCTGGTTTAGTCAGCTCCTTTTAAGCAGCTGGTCCTGCCTATTTTACATACATTTAAGCTTCCCTTTCAAGGAGGAGAGCTTGGCCTAAGACAAAGATGCAAAGTAGAAGGGCACCTGAGAAATATTGCTTATGTGTTTTTATTAAATTAGGTTCACTGCTCACCACCCCAAATAAAATCGGTCTTCTGTTATTAAGGAGGAAGGAGAATTGAATGTTGGGGGAGACGGCAGCACTTGCCACAGCAGCCCTCAGTTCCCTTCTACTTAGTTCTGTCACCAGCATCCTGTTCAGTGTCTCCTCTCAATAAGGACCAGAGTCAGGTTCTGAGAGCAGGACTGAGCCCAGGGCACAACATTGGAGGAAGCCCTTACTCTCAGATTAGTGCAAGTGCAGATGCAGCACCTTCGTGGACCTGGGAGTGAGAGCCTCCTTAAATTTTGCATCCTAAGCATCTTGCAGACATCATCCTAGTCCCAGCTCTGCCTTGTGTTGCCAGGTGGAGAGCACCACCCCCTCCTTTTTCCCTTCACCACATTGTGCAGGGTAATTCCTTGCCATTACATGTTGTCTTCCAAAAGGGCAAAACTTCTGTGTAAGTCTCAGCATGTACATCAGTTTAGGGTCCTCAAAGGCCCCAGACCTCTCCAGACCCTTGAGAGCACACAGGTCACGCACAGCCAGTGCCCATGCCCCCCAGAGAGCAGGCAAACATGCCGAGGTGGTCAGGCTGCTTACTGCTTTACTGGAAAGGGCAATCCTGTCATCCCCGCGGCACAACCTGCCATTGCTCTGACTTCTACAAGGGTTGCAGGAGTCCTGGCACGGCTCTCACCCCACCTCTGCTTTGACTTCTCCCAAGAACACAGCAACCACGCTAACACTAGCATCTCACAAACCAGCTGGCCTAAAACAAATTTGGATATGTTATGGGTTCCATACACAATAGGTTAATTTCCAGGCCAATTACAATAATCGTAATAATTGGCCACACTCTGGGAGCTGGCAATTTCCACTATTTTTAACCTGTATCACTAAGGCAAATGGTTTTATGTACAGCTGGTTCCAAGAGAGCTGAATTTCCTCCAGCTGGGAAAATCATGCACCAGAGTCACGGCCCAACCCTCTTTCTCTGATATTCCCCTTCCAGTGTGGCATCACACACAAGTTCCAGGCTCGTGTGACCATCAACCTGTTTCTTCTTTCTTGCCCTTTCTTCCCAGCTGGCTCTCCAAACCAGCAGAGGTCTGATGTATCCTGTTACCACAGGTAGATACCCAGGGGCTCTTGAACTCTGAGCCCCACTCAGGGTTCCATTTCCAAAGAAAATGTATACTCCTAGTTTTATTTTGACAATGTTCTTTCTGAACCCTGGCGCAGGCCTCCTGGCTCCGGGTGTTTTCTGACATCACCATGGGCCTGACCTCCTGTCTTACAACAGCTGCCAAGAGAGAGGAGATGTTGGCAGGATACCAGGAGGACCACCCGTACTAGGGAGCAGGAGGGAGGGAATAGGGCGAAGGAAATACTCAATAGCTTTCATCTCTCACCCTATGGGTAGAAGGAGTTTAGCATACTCCTTGTAAAAGATCTGGAAGGTTTCTGGGGCAGACACAATCCTCTGGAGGAGCTTGGCCCTGCTTAGCACTATCTTTTTTCTGTGGTGTTTGTGTCTCTCTGATCTCCGTCCTATCAGTGAACCCTTCAGAGACAGCAATTGTTTATTTTGCTGTTATCACTCAGCACAACTTCTGACACTGTCAATGCCTAATGTTTGTTACAAAAATAGTATTGGGCACTTCCGTAGCCTGGATACGTTCAGACTTCACCAACTGAGCATTCGAATAAAGTCAAAGGAAGAACAATCATATATTATGTATGTCCTATCAAAAGGTGTCTATAGGCAATTTTCCTCCGTGTGCTCTTCGTTGAGTTGTTACAAATGGATAAACGAGAGGACAGAGCCAACAGTAGGGTGAGGAGAGGAAGGCAATCACCTGGGGTGCAAAATGTAAGGGGCACCAAAAAACTCAGTAATCCGCATAAATAATGTTTTCACACAGTTGTGTTAGTTTCCTAGAGTTGCTGTACAAAGTGCCACAAACTGGGTAGCTCAAAACAACAGAAATGTGTTCTGTCACAGTACTAGATGCTAGGAGTCAGAAACCAAGGTCTCAGCAGGGCCAGGCTCCCTCCAAGGCTCTAGGGACAAATCTTCCTTTGCTCTTCCAGCTCCTAGTGGCTGCCAGCGGTCTTTGGCTCCTTACTTGCACCTGCACTGCTCCAATCTCTGCCTCTGTCTTCCTGTGGGTGTCTCTCCTGTGTGTCTGTGTGTGTTCACGTGGCCTTCCTGTGAGGACGCCAGTCACTGGACTTGAGTCTCCCTTCTACCAGTCTGACTTTATCTTAACCAATTACATCAGCAAAGACTCTATTTCCAAATAAGGTCACATCTTGAGGTCCTGAATTTGAGGGGGACACTATTCAACCCAATGCAACAATACTTTTAAAGTCAAAATTCATGGGAAAAAAACCCATTTAAATTGTACATAACAACAGGATCCCCCTCACACTAGCATGATGCTCCTCATTCACCACTCCCCAGCCCAGCCCCCATGACAGAACCTCTGTGAAAAGCCTCTAGAACAGTGTCAGGGATCTAGAAAGACACCAAAATATTGGTTTCTTCTACCACTTTTCTCTGTGCATGTTCTCACGAGGAATTCTTATCTCTTCCTGGGATTTGACCTCTCGGTGTCAAGGAATACAAGCTCCAGTGTTGAAAACACTTCTTGACCCTCTTGCCCCAGCTCTCCATGCCTACATACTCCATTCTTACTGAAATAGGCACAAGGAGAGGCAGAGCCCAAGCCGTAAACCAGAGGCCAGACGAGATCTCACTATTGTCGGTGAGTGTCTGAGGGAAGAAGCACCAGTGAAGACAAGAACCATCCCCAAGGCTCCGGCCCTGTAAGGAATCCTGGGAAACACACCTGCGTTTGCACAGCAGCCATTCTCAATCGTGCTAGTAGTTGTGCCATATACTTGGAAAGGGTTCCAGAATTTCCAGAGAAGCCTACCCACCCCTTCACGGAAAAACACACACTCTCTGCTTGTATGTTGGTTTCTTAGCAAGGGAACATAAGAAATAGCACAGCCAGGGCTGCAGTGAATCAAAAAGTAGGTCATAAATAACCTTGAATCAAATTACTGGGGCTAACGGCTGGCAGCAGACACCTTCGCAAGCAGATTCTACGTGACTTATTTCTCTTTTCTTTCTGGAAGTGCAAAGACAAAAGCACTGAAATCTTCAAGTTTCTCTCACTCTGAAAAAAGTATTTTTAAAATCTACAGATTTTTTTTAGTATACACAAAATTCTGTGCAGTTTTCTATGTGTAATTTCCATGAATCCAAGTTGATAAGGTTGATACTGAATCATCCTTATTTTCAAATGAGGAAAGTCTCAGAGAGATAGCTGACTTAACCAATGGCACCCAGGCCAGGATTTGAACCCAGGACATATGCATTCCTTCAAATACTGGAATCGTCCATATTTTGCATAATACATGCCACGTATCAATTCTGATAAGTCCATGACCCTTCTGATGACTGTTTTTCCAGAGAGTTCAAAGACTGAAAACAAAATTGATCTACATCACACACCTTTGAAACAGGTATACAGTAGCCCAAGCAATTCTATTTCTAGGAATTTGCACCAGGGACACAATCAATAATATACCCAAAACTTTATCTATAAGATGGCTTATCGCAGTGTTATGAATGATCATGGAAAGTAGAAAAACATATAAAGGATGGCTAAATAAATTTTGATACACTTAAGTTTAAAGTGTCCCAGTCTTTTCCTCCTCGTGTAGTTAACCTGCTATTTAATACTCAGATGAAAACTGGACTTCCCATTCTTTTATGACACAGAGGTTCCTGGGTGTTTCTAACAGTTCGTGGGAGTGGTTCGTTGTAGCTATCCACTCTTGGTTCATGCTGCAGTTGACTAATATCTTTTGACCATATTTTTATCCTTTCTCCACTTCACTGCAAACATGGAACTAGTCTCCTTCCTTCATTTCTCAAGATATCACTTGGATGTGTAACTGTGTGTGCAATAGTTTTTACTGGACAGGTCATAATATGAATACAAGACAGAAAAGCAAAACTTCAACCTCAAAGTCAGACATCTTGGCTCGCAAATCCATTATTTGTGCTTCAGTGCAAGGAGCTCTTTGCTGGCCAAATTGTCTCTATGTCCCGGGCCCCCTGCCCCTCTAGAGGCCAATATTACTCAAACCCACATCCTTCTCACTCTCCTGAGTCTGAGACCTGCACCCCTGGCCCCAGACCCCCAAAAGAAAACAAAAATCTGCGACCACCTAAACAGCTCAAGAAGACGGCTTTCTCATTGCCATTTATCTCCTGCATGTCTCCAACCTGGGCTCCAGTGACATCATTAGTTATTGCCCTTGCATAAGCAAAAGGCCCAGTTAAGTGTTTCTGTTATCCCAATTTCAAAAAAAAAAAAAAAGAAAAGAAAGAAAGAAAGAAAAGAAAACAATTTTTCCCTCAAAGGAATTTTGCTATCGTACCCTAAAGAAACTAAGACAAACTGCCAATAGCTTTTAAAATAGCAATTTATTTTCCTTCTCACCACACATTTAATTGAATTTTTCAGAGCCATTAAAGTCATGTTGCAGAAAAGTATTTAATGACATGGAAACAGTGTTTATGGCATATGGATAAGTGACAAAAAAAGACCCATCAATAAGTACGTGCAGCAGAATCCAAATTATATGAAAGTTGTGTGTATATTTCATTATGAAAATAGAGTAACATTTGGAAACATAGTATTGTGTTTTTCTATTTCGCCTTCCTACACCCATCTGCTTCAGGGTGAGGCATTATTATACATGCCAAGAGAAAGAATTACTGTTTAGCTTTTGCCATCTGAAATAGGATTTTACACCTGAGATGGCTTTGACAGCTGGAAAAAGAGGGCCTTTCAACATAATCAGGGGTTTTGCATAAAAGACTGGAAGGAAGAGAAATGGAGACAGAGTCAGAAGATGGTCAGGGAGAAGAAGCTGTGTTCCATGAGCTCAAGGGACCGAGGGCAAACAGGACCTTACCCTGGTGTCCTCTCAGGACTTGAGGCAGAGATCACTGTACAAGGCAAGTGCACAGGACATGACTAATAAGGCAGAGAGACCACTGAGCAGAGTGAGCATCCTCTCAGGGCAATGGACTCCCAATGAAGACACTGACAGGTGACAGCATGCACGGGCCAAGCCAGTCAAGAGAATGTAGAAGATACAGCAGAAACTCAGGCATCTACAGGAGCCATGGAAAGACCTAGTAGCAGAGGGAGGCCCCTGGCCCCTGAGTAAGCTGAGAAAGAACAGGACACAGGTCAATAGTCAGGGGCAACTGCCAACAGAGTGTCCAAAGATGAGACCAGGCCAGTTACCTCTTGGCACATGGGGAACATCAGCGCAAGGCATGGAGTCCCTCTGATCCCCAGGCTGCTTGAGAGGTGGTGGGTGAGGCCGACAAGGAAAGAATCTGAAAGACTGAACAGTTGTCCCAAGATGACAAAGTTAAACCTAAAGGGACTATAAATTATTGGCCTGGGCTAAGTTTAACCCCCAGAGAGCTAAACTGAGAATCAATCTAACATGCCTGCGTGGCAGATGGGCCAGGGGTCAGAGTGGCAGTGGATAGGAGGACCTGACTGGGGAAGGAGCAGCAGTTCTCAGACTTCAGTGTAGTTAGAATCCCCCAGAGGACTGGTTAAGTCACAGATGTCAGGCCCATCCCCTGAGTTTCTGATTTCCTGAAGATCTGAGGTGGGGCCTGAGAATTTACATTTCTAAGAAGCTCCCAAATGCTGCAGATGCTGCTAGTCAGGAATGCTACCTTGAGAACTAGTCTTCTAGAGAGTTAAGGAATTCCATTGTTTTGATATGGATAAATGTAGTGATGTTGTGGCTCCTATCTATCTATCTATCTATCTATCTATCATCATTGATCTATCTGTCCATCTTCCTCCCTACCAATCTTTTTATCTATCATCTATCCATCTATCTATCTAACCTATTAACCTTTCTATCTATATATCACCTAGCTACCTACCTACCTTTCTATTTATCTGTGTATCTATGACCAGAAGTACAAATACCAAATGGCAGCTGTGGTTATAACTAGGTTATAAGAACATGGATGATTTGTATTTTTTACTTTGTACATTCTGAATTTTTCTAATTATCTAAAATGAGTACGCATTACTTTTGAAATCTGAAAAAAAATTAGTGTTATTCAAAAGGGAGAGATTTGCTGGTTGAGACAGGATTTAACACAATTCAAGAAAATGGTTCAGACTCTCACTCTTCCTTCAGGCCTGGGCTGGTCCTTTCCTTCCCTGGACCTTGCGCTGCAGATATTTTACCGCAAAGACCAGTCTTTTTTATATACAAAGGAAGGTGTGGTTTGAGAGGTAAAACAAATCCCACAGATCCCTAAATATCTCGCTCACCCACTTGCTTTGGTACCAGAAACCGCTCAGTAGGCTAATCCTAAAGAACTTTCGAAGGTTTGCATTGTCACCGACCCAGCCTCTATGTTACCTGGTGGGGATCATTGTTTACTTTCCAACCAGCAAAGCTATATTATAGTACAACATCTGGGTTGACTCCAGGTCACTAGGAGACAACAGCAATCTAAGGGATTGGGACAGGTGACAGATCGATTTTGCTGGCAGGTTCAGTACCAAAAGTTTCAGGACACTGGACCCAGCCTGAAGGAAACAGTGGTCAGCTGTCAGCATTTATGGGGCAGCCCAGGAAAGGGGACCTGGAGAGAGGCAGCCAAGGCCGGCTTGCACAAATGGCGTTAAGACTGAGAGGCTCCTGGCTCCAGCCCGGCAAGAGGGCTGCCTGAGATGCACGGCCATTCCCGCTGGACCCACCCTGCTTCTAGGCAGCTAATTCATGGGGGGCTCAATGCAGAGCCTTCTACAAAGGCCAAATGGCCAATAAGATGGAAATGGTACATTTCACGCACAATTAAGTTTTCAAAGCAATTGGAATGCTTGTGTAAAATTGTCCTTTGAATGCCTTGGGACATCTTATTTTCCATGGGCAAAATCGTCTGAACAAGAAATGGTTCAGGAGGCTCAAATCTGGCCATAATGAAAATCACAGAATAGATGGTGATTCTATTTTTAAAAGAAATCTCAATTCTTACAGAGACCTGGCTTGCCTCTGCAAGCACAAGGACCCCAAACTATTTCTTATCTACTGCCTTGTTACTAAAAATGGCTCAAATATAGATTTCTTAAACTCTGCTTCAGGGATGACCCAGGTTTAGAAGCTCAGCGGGATGACTTACAGTTGTAAGCAAAACAAAAGGATCCATTTAAGGAATTCAAATCCATCTTCTTTGACTATAACAGTCTGTTGATTTTATTTCCTTCCCCACTCAGGGAACATTAATAAGCCGTGCATGGACTGGATCTCATGAACCTGCCACGGGCTTGACAACCCACAGCCTCTGTATACCAGGTGACACATGCATTGTACGGGGCACAGATGGCCTGCTAACTGCATAGTATTTGTTTATTCCCTTGTTATTCTCACTACTTGGCTGTGAGCTCCTTCAGGGCTGGAATCATGTCTGAATCCTCACTGTAACTGTGAATGCCCAGCATTTGGCCTGATGCATATTAAGTTCATTAATATTTGTTGAATGAATGCATGAATGATTCAATAAATGCATAATAATTGTAATGGCTCCCGTAGAAAAGACATTTACTATATATCCAACAGTATGCTAAACAATTCACGTTTCATAATTGTATTTAATGCTATAACAGATCATTTTACAATAAGAAATGAGTTGAGGAAAAGAGAATAAATGGGAAAGAAAAAAGAAGGAAGGAAGATGAAGAGAAGGCTGAGGAGAGCAGCTGAAGGGAAGGAAAGGGGAAAGCAGATGAAAGAAGAGAGAGAAATAAAAGGGGGCAAAATAAAATTGATAAGGGAAGAATAGGATGGGGAGGAGAGCGGCGAGAAGAGGTGAAATGGGGAGAAGGAGATGGAGAGAGCGAGGGAGGGAAAGAAAGAGAGAGGAAGAATTTGGAGAGACTAGCTGGCACCTGCAAGTGGCCTCACGCAAAGGGAAGTTACTGGCAGATGTTCAGTTGATCCAGCAGAGTTCACCACCCGGAGGGACTGACCAGAGGAGCCTGGTGCAGTGCCCACACAATGGTCGGCACCAAGAATCTGACCGGAGTAAACTCCTGGACAGCAGGCCCTGGCAAAAGGACTCTCCCTGCAGGCCAGATTTGAAAATCAAGGAGGCAGGTTTGGTACAAAGTCTGTCAGCAATTCATGAAGCAGGAGATGCTGGATTAGAAACCAGAGACAGGACTCTCACCCAAGATCACAAACAGAGACAAGCCCAGCACACAATCAGGAAACCAGGTACAGAGAAGCATGAGGGGAGACCAGGCAAGTTGCCTCTGGTCAGACAAGATAATGTAATACATTTTAGCGAAGTGTTCTTGTGTCTGTCTGTTTTTAAATTAAGAACTTCATTGTCTGGCAGAAAAAAAAATGTGGTCATTCTAAACAAAAATGAATCAAATCAAAATAGAACAAAGGTCAAAGAATAAAACTCACTAATCTGCATTAACTAGGAATAAACCTTGTTACTAACCATTCCATAGATTTTACTTCACCCAGTGCTCTAAGCACATACACACAGAGAAACATAGATAAATAGATGGATGACTATACAGACAGATACCTGGACAGGTAAATATTTCCAAAAAGTTATTTTTAAAGTTTATTTTACTTAAACTTACTTAAATTTAAATTTTACTGAAGTTGGCAATCAAAACTTATACTTCCTTGTGATTTGAAAACCTTTAAGCCAAAAATAGAATTTTAAATCTTCTTAGACTGTGATATTGCCCTAAGGCACAGAGTAGAAGTAAATGTACCTTCACTCCAGGTGAATTTCTGCAGATAGAGTTTCAAGAAAAATAAGAAGCCTAGAATTTAGTGTCAAAAAACACACAAGAAAAGAAGGTGCCATGTTTGAGTAAATAAACAAAGCAAGAAAGGGCTGACACAACATGAAATATTTCAGATATTAGAATTATTAGACACATAATTTAAAATTATGTTTCTCATGCTCAAAGAAATAGAGGAGACACTTGAAAATGAGCAAAGAACTAGAAATATAAAGTGTACCCAAACAAAGTGCAAGAAAAACCAAAAGCAACTCCTAGAAAAAACATTAACAATTGAAATTGAAACTTCAGTGACTGGGTACAAAGCAGATTCATCACAACTAAAGAGAGATTTAGTGAACTAGACGTGAAAACTGAAAGGATTATCCAAAAGTACAAAGAGGTGGAAAAATACCACACAAAAAAAGGTAAAAAAATCAAGTATGCAGAAGGAAGGTACAACATATGTATCATTAGAATTCCAGAAAAAGAAAGAAGGAGAATGAGGCAGAAGCAATCTTTGAAGAAATAGGGGCTAAATATTTTATAATAGTGATAAATTATTTTTATCCACAGATTTAAAAACAATAAAGATAATACTTAAAACAAACTATATCCAGAGATACATCATAATTAAACTGAAAAATACTCAAAACAAAAAGCAGATCATAAAAGTAGCAAGGAAGAAAAGATAAATTCATTTTAAAGAAGCAAAAGTTAAAGTACAAGTTTCTTCTCAAAATAAACCAGAATATAGTGGGATGATATTTTCAATGATAGAAATTAGCACTCAGATGGTATTTATAATGTACCTAAAAATGTTCTAAGGGCTTTACTTGCATTAACCCATTTAATCTTCAAAATCACAATGAGGAAGGCACTACTGTTATCTTTATTTTACATATAAGAAACTGGAAGATAAAGCTTAAATAATTTCCCTACATTCACACAGCTAGTGTCAGAGTTAGAATTCAAATCAAGTCAGCCTTGCATCAGAGGTTTTGCTCTTGAACACTAAATTCAGTTAATTTTCTGTGCTGAGAAAAATAGCTGTCAGCCTGAATTTTTTACCTGTGAAAGTGTCTTTCTATAATGAGGCCACAGGTAGTTTTCTCTTCTAGTAATGGCAGACAACATAATTCAGTTAAAGCTTTGAATCTGCAATTAAAAACCTTCCCGCAAGAAAAACGCCAGGCCCAGATGGCCTCCCTAACAAATTCTATCAAATATTTAATGAAAAATAAATTAAATAAAGCCAATCTTACACAAACTCTACCAAAGTAAACAAGGGAACATCCAAAATTCATTTTTTGAGAAAAATGTAATCTTAATATCCAAACCTGCAGGGACATGACAAAAAAACAAAATTATAAATCGATCTCACTCATGAACATAAATATAAAAATTTTAAACAAAATATTAGCCAACCAAATCCAGGGCAATTTGGAAAATCTGTTCAATTAAGAATGCATCTATCCTGTGACCTGGCAATCACAATTCTGGGAATTTGTTCTATAGATTTGACTGACCTTATATAAAATGACACTGCTCACTAGAATGTAGAATATTTATGGTATCATTGTTTCTGCTAGGAAAGGATTGGAGACAGCCTAACTTTCCAAAAATAAAGACTCATTAAATAAATTATTATACATCCATACAGTGGAGTATTGTCTAGCTACACAATATTGAACAATGAAAATCTCTATGAACTGATATAAAGGATTTCTAAGAAACATTGTTAAATTTCAAAATCAAAGTAAAGTAAAAGAACAGTGTTTATAGTATGGTGGCTGTCATCTAAGAAGGTAAAAAATAAGAATTTCAATTCATAGCTATTTGTATAAATACTGAGAAACATTATAAATTACAAAAATCTTCTCTGTGGGGAGGTGTCTGAGCAGTGGGTAGTAGTCAGTGACAGGAGAGAGAATTTTTTATTGAACTTCCCTTTCATATTGTGTTTTGATATTTTGAACCATGAGATTTTATATATTATAAAAACCAAAAAATATGAAACAATAATAATAACCTATAGGGAGAAAGTAAAACAAGATTAGAATGAAAATACATAAAAAAACAGCATATGAGGAAAGACAGGCAGTATCTGAGATGTTAAGCAAATATATTGGTTAACTTTAAAATGTAATCAGTTAAGTGTTAATGATACAATTTTTAGGCTAATTACTTTAAAACTAGAAATATTATAATAGTATATAAATTCTGAATCCATAGAAGATAAATTGAGATTAGAAAAATATTTAATCTCTCCAAAAGAAGAAAAGAGAGAAACCCACAATAGAAAAGGCACAGCAAACACAGCACAGCATGAGATGTGGAAATAAATCTAAACACACAAGCAATAACAACATACATGAATAGAATGACTGCTTCTACTTTATTTTAATTTATTGTTGTTCAATTACAGTTGTCTGCATCCTCTCCCCTCACCTCCCCCCACCCCCTCCAAACCCACCTCCCTCCCCTGCTTCCACCCTCCCCCTTGGTTCTGTCCATGTGTCCTCTATAGTGGTTCCTGAAATCCCTTCTCCCCATTGTCCCCTCCCCCCTCCCCTCTGGCTATTGTTAGATTGTTCTTAATTTCAGTGTCTCTGGCTATGTTTTTCTTGCTTTTTCTTTTGTTGATTATGTTCAAATTAAAGGTGAGATCATATAGTATTTGTCCCTCACCGCCTGGCTTATTTCACTTACCATAATGTTCTCTAGTCCCATCCACACTGTTGCAAAGGGTATAAGCTCCTTCTTTCTCTCTGCTGCGTAGAATTCCATTGTGTAAATGTACCATAGTTCCTTGATCCACTCATTTGTAGATGGGCACTTAGGTTGTTTCCAGCACTTGGCTATGTGAATTGTGCTGCTATGAACATTGGAGTGCATAGGTTCTTTTGGATTGGTGTTTCAGGGC
Source organism: Micronycteris hirsuta (assembly GCA_004026765.1). Lineage (NCBI taxonomy): Eukaryota > Metazoa > Chordata > Mammalia > Chiroptera > Phyllostomidae > Micronycteris > Micronycteris hirsuta. The sequence continues at coordinate 61,925 of PVJI01010233.1, forward strand.
TCTTAGGGTATAATCCCAGCAGTGGAATTGCTGGGTTAAAAGGCAGTTCCATTTTTAGTTTTCTGAGGAAGTTCCATACTGTTTTCCACAGTGGCTTCACCAATCTGCATTCCCACCAACAGTGCAGTAGGGTTCCCTTTTCTCCACATCCCCTCCAACAGTTATCTGTTGCTTTGTTGATGATGGCCATTCTGACTGGTGTGACGTGGTATCTCATGGTGGTTTTAATTTGCATCTCTCTGATGACTATTGATGGTGAGCATCTTTTCATATGTCTCTGGGCCCTCTGTATGTCCTCCTTGGAGAAGTGTCTATTTAAGTGTTTTGTCCATTTTTTAATTGG
>PVJI01010234.1:0-61461 GCA_004026765.1 Micronycteris hirsuta
AAAAAAAAAAAGAGGTTTGCTGGATAATTCAAAGAGGTTGTGCGCGTGAAGTGCTGAAGAGCATCTAGCAGGCTTAGTGATTACTGTTGAGCACCGTCACAGGGCAGCTGGTCGCCCCTATCCCTCAAATCCATCCTCCCCTTCCTCTGTAGTAGAAATCCTAACATTTACCTGGAAAAATCCCAACATTCACCTACCTACATTTTCCAGATTCCCTTGCAGCTAGGTATGGCCACATGGTTAAGTTCTGGCCATTGAAATGGGACTCCTGGGTTGTGTTCTTCAAGGGCAGGGTGTGCCTTTTCTTGCCTCCTTCCTACCTACTGCTCTAGGAATGTGGATGTAAGGCTGGAACTTCACCTCAGACCATGGACGACCAGGGCCTCACTCAAGGAACAGCAGGGTGGAAAGAGGGAAGCACATGGATCACACATTTCCATACCATTTCTAAACATCCTGCATCTGGACTTCAGTGAGAGAGGTAAGTAAACTTCTGTGCATCGAAGTCTCTTTTACTTTGGGTCTCTGCTACATGCATCCAAACCTTAACCCTCGCAACTAATATTAGCACCTACTATGTGCCAGGCATTGTAAGCTTATACATCGCAGTATCCTCAGAGCTCAGCATAGAAGAAGAAATGTAGGCTTAGGGGTCGAGTACCTTGTTCAAGGTTACAGAAGTACTAAGTGGCCAGGGAAGATCAACCCTTCACCTGGACCTGACATCACTGGACCTTGGACTTGATCTGACATGACCTGGACCTGACGTTTAAGCCAGCAGGTCTGTGATGGCTACACTCTTTGTTTTTACAGAGAGCCATGGACCACTGCTAGAACAGGGCAGAGATGAGCCTGGGACTCTGCATGGCTATGGAATAACTGAACTGGGTCTGAATCCCACTTATGTGCTTGGAACATAATCGGATCTTGCTGGATGCTTATAATGCTTAAATAAGACGCAGATGGCATCAATAATGTCCCTGACACATTGAGTGCTAAATAAATGTTGGCTCCTGTCACAGCTGAATTGGGACGAGTCCCAGTAGCCACCTAGGGGAACTGGGAGAAAAACAAAGGGAGACAAAGGCCTGTGAGACAAAGGGAGGGAGGGGGAAGGCTGGGGGGGGTGGCGTTCTTACTCCTTCACTTCCACCCAGCCTGGCCTGTGACGAAGGACGTCCAGAAGAGTATTCATAAAAGTGGTCTTGAACCGGACCGACGTTCTCTGCTCTCTGAAAGAAAGGCAACAGAACACTTGCTGAGGACCAGCTATTTCTCCAGGATGGTCCAGGGATAGGAAAAAGGGGAAGGAAAAAAGGTCAAAGTGCATGCCTGGAAGTGCCCCAAATTAGAATTATTGAATCTCAGAATTTAGCATACAGCATGCAACACTTAAAATAATCAAATTGAGAATTATAGACTCTGAATCATTGAAAAATAATAGCAATCATTTCATTCAGTGCCTATGAGGTGCCAGGCAGGGCCTGGTTGCTTTACATGCGCCTTGCCTCATCCTACTATTTCACAGTAAGTATTTTTAACCCCCTTTCCTGATACTCATCTGGAAGGATGGAGCAGATATACTTCTCCATAGCCCTCCTACAAGTACAACTAAAACCCCAGGACCTTATACATGAAACAAACAGAGAAGACTCTGTAAGATAGGCAAAAGGAGGTAGACCAGCTAGGGGCTTTCGTACCCAAGAAACAGCAGGGTGGTGAATTTTCGGCTTTTTTTTTTTTTTTTTGGCTCATAGATCCCAGCTGTAAAACCAAATATTTTTTAACGGATTTTATTTATTTATTTTTAGAGAGAGAGTAAGAGAGGGAAACATCAGTGTGTGGTTGCCTTTCGCGTGCCCCCAGCTGGGGACCTGGCCCACAACCCAGGCATGTGCCCTGACTGGGAATTGAACCAGTAACCCTTTGGTTCGCAGGTCTGTGCTCAATCCACTGAGCTACACCAGCCAGGGCCAAAAAACAAAATATTTAAAATCAGACAAATACCAAGTATTTGTAAGCCTGTGGGAAAATGGTAATTAGATGAACCTTTGGAGAGCAATTTGGCATATTAAAATCATCCCATACAATTTCATACACATTAGCTTGGCAAAAATCTCAAAGCCCAAGTTTTGGCAACAATGTGCTAAAATGAAATTCCCTCCCCTGCTGGTAGGAGGCACTTCGGAGATCCACGAGGCAGTATTTAGGACAGCTAAATATGCACAAATGAGCCTGCACTCTGCACCCAACAATTCTATCCTAGTTCAATACCCTAGACAGAGACTCTATGTATGTGCTAGGCAACATATGTACACGGGCGTTCATTTGTAATTGTTACTATTTCGTATGGAACTAACCTGTAACACACACTGTTGGTGGTCCACCCATTTCCCTCGGGCATTCACCATCTGTGTGCATGCCAGTCAGAGGGCTTTCCACTGCCAGCACCTGCAGCTCTTTGCCAAAGGGCTTTTTCTGGCCCCCAGACTCTGCTCAGCTAGCGCTCGGAGCAGATCTGAGGGACCAGGGAGTTAACTGCCCTCCCCCAACAGCGTATAACTGGAGTTGATGGGTAAGTCCTCTAGCTCTCTCATCTCTCATTTGGGTTAAGTCTGCGATGTGTTCGGTGCTATCTCCTAGGAATCCATAGTGGGATTGAGCCCCACTTGCCCAAGGAGTAACCTGTCAATAATGTACCTTTTACTGGTTCCCTTCCTTCAGCTGCGTCACTTCCTCATTCCCCTGTCAGTGCTTACTGGAATCACCTTCCAGACAAATGACTTGTTCTCACATCCTTGTCTCAGGGTTGGTTTCTGGAGGAAACCAATGCTAAGACACAACCTAAATGCCTTTTAACAGGAAGACAGATTAATAACTTGTGGTACACAATGGAACATATGGAGTAAAATGTATCAGACCTACATGCACAAACATGATAAATACCGAAAATAAGATTTTGTGGGACAAAAACACTGTGTGTGATGATCACAGTATAATGGCACTTATGTAACTTGTATTCCTAGCCACTCGTGCAGCTAGGGGTGTCCATGTCACACGGTTTTGGTCAACAAATTAAACACATAATGCTGCTGAGGAAGGTGGTTCCTGGAAAGTTTTGTGTGTGTTTTTTATGTGTATGTGTATGTGTATGAGAGAGAGAGAGACAGAGAGAGAGAGTAGGAGAGAGAGAGAGAGAGAGACTGACTGTGTCTTCCTCCCCACTTCTTCCCATCTTGATCGTGACATGAAGGCTGGAGCTCTAGCAGCCATTTGGGGTCCATATGGAAAAAGTCAAGACAACCACAGAGACACTAGCTCTAACACTGTTGAATCACTGTACCAGCCCTCCAGACTTCCTGTTACATGAGAAAAATAAATACCATTTGTTAAAGCTACTATTCTTTGGGTTTCCTGTTTCTAGTTGTTTTCTGCCCTAATAAAATATATGGGTGGGTCTTGTTAACTAAAGTGCTCTTTGTTTTGTTGGGGTAGGAGTGGGTATATAAGTTGAGGGCCAGGATCTGGAACAGTGCTGAACTGCTCTGCATAAGACAGTGAGAGATTTGAAATTGATGGGATAGAGTCAGTAAGGAGAGAAAGAAGGCAAAGGTGGGTGGTGTGTGAAAGCAGACCACACGATGGGGATATAGCCAGGAAGGACTTGAGAGAGAACAGAAATATCTAGTGAAATAAAGAATAGAAATATCTAAAATATTTGCCATGGTGTGCACAAAGTAAACTACCTCTTCTAACTCCCCACAAAAATTTTCAGCAGGGTCGACACTGCTCACCCCTGCTTTGTGCAAATGGATTCCATTTAGGAAGTCCGAAAAGGGGCTGAGTTCACACCCAGGTTATTGATACAGAGTGAAGCAGAGAGTCAGGATGGAGTTGACCTTTGACCTATCAGTCATTTTCACATAGTTGTTGAAGGAGGCAGGAAAGCATAGTTAGATACAACGTGGGCCCTGGGGTCCAAAAGCTCTGCCACTTACTAATCCTATGGTCTTGAGTAAGTTATGTAGCCTCTCTGAGTTTATTTCTCCATCTGTAAAGTGGACATGATAGTAGTATTTACTTCAAAGGACTGTGATAAGGATTCAATGAGACAATACAGGTAAAATGACTAGCACAGGGCCTGGCCCATGGTTAATGCTCAATAATTGTTTTTTATTATTATTATTCTGATCATTGAAGTTAAGGAGGAGGAGAGGGGATCAATGGAGGGAAGGAAGGGAGGAAGGGAGGGAGGGAAGTAGGAAGCTATTTCTGTTTACTGGATTGGGTGGGACCACTCACCGTTCCTTCCCTTTTGATAATCCATGGCCCTTGTAATTTTGATTCTGCAATGAGAAAAGGAAAGTGATGCAACTAATTTTGAATATCCACCTTGCCTTCCCAGCTCAACTTACTGCAGCTATTACTGCAGATATGGACATACTCAAACAAACCATCAGACTCAACACTGTCCGGATCCTGAGACAGTAAGGTCCAGCCTGGCCAAGTTCTCATCAGTCACCATATGCCCAGCAACTTGGTCCTTGGAATGGATCCCCAAGTATCCGATGCCCGCCTCACTGTAGCATTGCTCCACAGGCATCACCAGTAGATACCTAGTGCATACCTAGTTTTCAATGCTCTAAAAGTCCAGTCCTGAAACCCAGTTTTGAGGGTCAAACTCAGCAGTCTTTGTGAGAAGACCTTTTACTCCGACCTTGGATGCGTGATTAGATTCATGATCCAGGAGATGGCTGTGTCAAAGACTCAGCTCAAAGTTAATTTCTTCCACCCAAAATGGATCTTTTAAATCCTCAGAGGGTGGTGGGTATTATTTTGCTTCTACCATATCCAAAACAACTTGGCCCTCAGCCCTGGTATAACTGATCCCTAATGGCAGGTATGAAAAAAGAAACCAGAACTGGTCTTGGGCAGGATGACCTCTGCAGCTTGGGCAGACTTGCCATCTGCATTAGTTTTCTATTACTGCGTGACCAATTACCACAAACTTAATGGCTTGAAACAGTCCAAATTTATATCTCACAGTTTCCATGGGCCAGGAGTCCAGGCGTGGCTTCACTGGACCCTCTGCTCAGGTCTCACAAAGCCACAACAAAGGTGATGACCTGGGTGGGTTATGGTGCTCATCCAGGGCATGGGGTCCATGTTCTAAGATCATTCAGATCATTTGGAAGAATTCAGTTACTTTGGGTTGTAGGACTGAGGTCCCTGTTTACTTGCTAGCCATTGGCTGGGGACTGCTTTCAGCTCCTAGAGAGTGCTGGCGCCCATAGGCAGTTCACACAACAGGAGCGCTTGCTTCCTTCCAGGCCGGCAGGAACCTGTCCTCTAACTCCAATCCTGCCCCTCCAACTCAGCCACGATGGAATCTCGTACAACCCACCGTAATTGTGATAGTAACTATCCCATCAAATTCACATGCTCCACCCACAGTTAAGGGGAGGAAACTATATAAGGTGTGTACACTGGGGGTGGGAATCTTGGGGGCCATCTAGAATTCTGCCTAGCACACCATTCCAGCCTCAGAGAGCTGCTGGAGGGGGATAGGGACACTGCTCTGCAAAACTGGCAGAAGCAAGTTCCCCCACAGAAGTAAGTGAAATCTCATCCCATGTGTTCACTCAAGCCCCCTCCCCAGCTCCCCCAGAACTAGTGGTGTCCTTCTCCTTTTTTATTATACCTTTTATACTCTTGTTTTAAATACCATTTCCCATACGATTACCTAGCTGCTCCACTCTTTGGTTGAAAAACTTTTCCTTGAATCTTCCAGTCCATGAATATGGTCAATTTCTTCATTAATTTAAGTCTTCTTTAATTTATTTCCACAATGTTTTCTAGCTTGCAGAGTATGCCTTGAACATTTTTAATTAATTTTCATAGGTATTTGATTTTGTGACGCTTTTGTAAACAGTATTTCTAAAATCCTATTTTTACATTGATGACAGTATAGAGGAAGGCAGAATAATGCCGCCTCCCAAAAGATGTCCATGTCTTAGTCCCCAGAACCTATAAATATGTTACATTTTATGGCAAAGGGAAATTAAGATTGCAGATGGAATGAAGATTGCTAACCAACTGACTTTAAAATATTGATTATTCTGGATTTTTCGAGGCGACCTGGGTAAATCCAATGTGATCACTCATTTTTAATCATAAGAGGGAATTAAGGAAAGGAGTTGCCATTCGTGAGAGGTGGAGCATGGGATAAGAAGAAGCAGGTTAGGGTCTTCCTTCACACACTCTCAGCATGGGGGAGGTGGCCTGCGCACTCCTAGAAGTCAGGACTTCTCCCAGTTCGATTCACCTCTGTGCCCTCAATGGCCAGCACGGGGCTCCCCTTGGAAAAGACAATCAGCGTTTTGGGGATGGATGGGTGGATTATGAATGTAGGAATGAGTAGGCAAGCGGGAGAAGGCATGAACAGATCTCTTGAGAGGTTTTCCAAGTCAAGAAATCCGAAATTCTGAGCTCCCTCTGGGGACACATACATCGCTGACTACAGCTTAGAATCCTAGAGTTTTGTAAATTTCCCGCCAGCAAGTCAGGTTCGACGCACTTGCGCAGAGGCCCTGGCGCCTCGCGGCCTGTCGGGACTTGTGGTCTTTTCTCTGAATTTATTATTTTCGCCCACTCCTTCGGAATCCCTCCGCAGCTTCCTTCCTCTCTGTAGGGACGATGAAAGCACGTGGGTCCAGGGGCACTCCTACCTTCGGTCGCGACATGAAGCGATTCCCCAGGGCCTGATCCAAACCGCCACCTCGCCGGGCGCGAGCCAGTGCGTCCCGTTGCCAACGCAACGGAGGGACGCCCGGATCCGCCGTTCTGATTGGATGAGCCAGGTTCTGAGCGGCTGCCAGTCTTCGCGTGCCCTGCAGGCCAGACCCTTCTACCCTCTCAACGTTTTTCTCGCAGCCCTGTGCGTCCGCGACCCTGGGCACTCCCGGCCAGGGACTGCGGCTGTCGTTCACTGCCTAACGCCTCTTCCAGCTGAACTTCGCTTGACCTAAGAGAGCTGAGTCTGAAAAATTGTCATATTTTGGTAAACGCAATAGTTCTAAGTGTCCTTACTCAGGTTCTCACTATGTCACCTGGTCCGCTGGCTAATCAGTTGGTAACTTGGCCAGCCACTTCTGCTCTTTCCCAGTGGCTAATTCTTGAGCACCAACTCTTTACCAGCATTCACCTCAGCTCCTGCAGTAGCCACCTACCTGAGCAGTCTACTTGTAACCTCTCTTGCCCTACCCATTCCAGTTCATTCTCTGCACTACAGTCAAAGAGCTCTTAAAACAAGATCCAATCTTGTCTCTCCCCTGCATATACCCCAAAGTGGCAACTTAATGGTCATTGCACTCTGTACTGGCTCCCTGTCCTTCCCCGTCCTCACTTCTCCACGACCCCGGGATCTGTATACCAATCATCGTGGATTAGAAACTAATATTTTAAATTTTGTCATTGCCTTATAGTGACCAAAATATAACTATGTAGGAATATGACTAACAAAATGTATGCGAGATATTTTATCAAACAACAAATTCTCATTAAGCATCTTCTCGATGCCATGTCCCATTCTTGACCCTGAGGATACAGCACTGAATAAAATCAACAAGCATCTGCCCTTGTGGAGTTTATGTTCTCATAGAGAAAATGACAAAACATTGAAGCGTTGTGGGAAAAACTCGGTTCTTCTTGCCAACGCAGTAAAGAATTACAGATCAGCAAGTCTGTTAGCATGCAAGCAAAGTTTATTAGTGATAAGTTCTCATGGAAGAGAGCAGGCCTGGCCAAAGTGGGGGTGAAGGGCATAGGCTTGGGAGGCAAAAGGCATCAGGTCCTTTGTCCTGAGGACTTACATGGTTTTCGGGATGGGGGTGAGGGAGTTGCATATAGGTTGGGGGGCAAAGGCGGGGCCAGCTTCCCCCAGGGACAGACATGAGCACCTGAACATAGGTATGTGTGGAGGGTAGTTAACCCAGACTCTTACCTTACTCCAGCCCACTTTGTCATCCACTGTAAAAGAGGGAGGTGACCAGAGGCAGTTAACTAAAGTCGTGAGCTTTTCCTTGAGTACTGTGGACCCCCTCCTACTTTCCTCCTGCATTTTGCTAACTTCTACCTAACAGAAGGACATTAAAGAAGGACTAAATAGCCTTGACCAGTGTCGTTCAGTTGATTGGGTGTCATCCCGCAAAAGGAAAAATGGCCAGTTTGATTCTTAACCTGGTCAGGGCCAGGCCCAGTTGGGGTGCTTGCAAGAGGCAACGGATGCATGTTTCTCACGTAACAATGTTTCTCTCCCTCTTTTTCTCCCTCCCTTCCCCTCTCTCTAAAAATAAATAAATAAAATATCTTTTTTAAAAAAAAGAAGTAGAGGAAGAAGTCCTGAATAAATGGAGGGATATAGCATGTATATGGATAAGAAGATTCAATGTCTGCGTAAGATGTGTATTTTCCCAAATCCAGTCAGGAATTTTGAGAGCTCTTGTCAAACCAAAACAACCGAGTATGTGTTGAGGCCGGGGACATTTTCGTGCCTATCAGCCCCAGTATAATGCAGGTAGAGGCACATGTCAATGGAATATAGTGGGAATCCTAAACACAGACACAGTGGATGTCTGCGTGGGTGTTAATTTGATGTACAACAGAGGTGGCATCATAAATTAGTGGGAAAAGGATGGAGGACCCAGTAAGTGGTACCAAGAAACTGGCTTTCCTGGGAATGAAAAATAGAAACCTAATGCAAATGGACTAAGGAATAAATATGGCAAACAAATATTTCAGACTATTAGAAATATGTATATGCATACATATAATATTTTTATGATCTCGAGATTGGGAAGGAGTTCTTGGATAAGCAATAATAAAGTACAATTCATAGAGGAAAAAATTGACCTATGACGCTCTCAGAATTTAAACTGCCACATGACAGAAGACGTTGTAACTTCAGATGAAAGACAAGGTACAACCTAAGAGGAAACAACTGCAGTGTATGTAACAAAGGACTAGTACTCAAAGGGCTCCTACTCACCATTAAGAAAGACTTCCTCCAACCTGCAAGAGAAAAGAAAAGTGGACAAAAGATATAACTAAGGAACTTTCAAACAGAATAAACTTAAATGGCCAATAAGCAAATTGAGATATATAAATAGAAAAAGTTATTAGATGTGACTTTTAGGATCAGCTATATAATAGATAAAAACTTATATCAGTGCCAAGAGTTTGTGAGCATGCGGGGCAATGGGCATCGTCACATGCCGTTGGTACACTCACACTGTGGGAGGCGATTGGGCACTATCTGTAAAGTTGAAAATGCACACAGCTTATAACCCACCAATTTCACTACTTAAGCACCAACCCTGTGCTATTGGCTGTATCCTATAGGCTCTCCGCATACAGCCATATAACCCATGAACTACCTATCATTTTGCCACTAAAGTGCAAGATGACAACCTTCCCTAGAGAAATTCTCACACTTGTACATAGGTCACATGTATAAGGGTGTTCTTTGCAATGTTCTTTATAATAGTGGAAAATAATATACATGTTCATCATTAGGGTAATGGATGAATAAAATGGAGTAGATTCTAATAATAAAATGCTATACAATGATAAAAATTTATAATTAATAATTATATTTATTATTTCTATAAATAAGAAATATCTCTCAAACCTGTTGTTGAGCAAATAAAGAAAGTTGTAGAGTGGTAAATACTTTTAAAATTTACAATTTATATTATAAACACACATGAGAAAGTATAGTCTATATATATTTATGAGTATATAGGTATTAAAAGTTTAAAATATAAGTGACATGCTGCACACCAAATTCATAACAGTGGCTGCCTCTGGGGTAGAGGAGAGGGAAAGGGAATTTCAACTACTTAAGTTTACTTAGAGTGTTTTGTTTTATCTAAACAACGCCCTTGAAGCAAATAGGTCAAAGTGTTCTTATCTGGATTTTTGGAGGGAGTTTTGTTTTTATCCAGACAAAAAGCTCACAAGCTATAGCAATGAAATAAAATCAGGACTATGAAAGAGGAAGTCTAGGGTGCTTTGGGGATGAATAACAGCGGGGTCTAACCAACTCGAACTGGGGTCAGCAAAGATGGCCTGGAGGAAATGGGAGTTAGCCTGACCAAGGGGATGGGAAGAGCATTCCAGGCGGAGGGAATGGCCTGTGCAAAACCAGAAGTCAGAGAGAGTGAAGCAAGTTTGAGGAAGTGAAAACAGATCAATGGCCAGGAAGGAGTGAAGAAAAGGGGAGAGATGAAGCTGCTGAACCTGCATGTGTGTGTGTTTCTTTCTTCACAGACGTGGAAACAGAGTCCTCGTGAGGGGACTAGAACCCAGGCCTCCTAACTCCTTGCTGGCTGCTCCATGATAAAAATAATGGTGTGCCAGTCCCTCTGCCGGGTCTCTCAAACGTGTCCTCTCATTTCATCTCATTACGGACCCAGAGGGAGTTTTTTCCTCCCCATCTTGCAGATGAGGAGACAGACAGGTCTGCAGAAATTAAGAAATTTGCTCAAGGTCACAGTGGCAGAAGCCAGATCCCACAAGGCCTTGTGTGCTATGCTAAGCAGTTTGGACTTTTTCCTAGGGGTACGGGTGAGAGTATTAGGTTCCTACTGCTGCTGTAATTACCACACACGAAGTGACTTAAAACAACTTCAGTGTATTAGCTTACAGTGCCTGAGGTCAGAAGTCTGAAATGGGTCTCTCTAGGCTAGAAGTAAGGTGGTGGCAGGCCTGGGTCCCTTCCGGAGGCTGCAGGAGAGAACCTGTGTCCTTGCTTTCCCACCTGCATTTCTTGGCTTGTGGCCCCCTTTGGTCTTCAAAGCCAGCACTCACACCTCTCTGACCTCTGCCTCTTCCTCTCCTGCCTCCCTCTTTCCCTGACAAGGACCCCTGTCATTCATTCCATTGAGCTCACTCAAATAATCCAAGATAATCTTTCCACCTCACGGCCAGCTGATTAGCAACCTCAGTTCCATCTGCAGCCTTAGTTCCCCCTCCCACGTAATGCAACATATTCACAGTTTACAGGAATTAGAGCACGGATCTCTTTGGGGAGGTCCATTATTTTGCCTACCACAATGAGCCACCGAAGGGTTTTAAGCAAGGAAATGACAAGGTGAGACCTGCATTTTAGTATATTTGTATTATTGGTTTTATAAAACTGTCACTTCATGACTTATTTACAGCAAATTGAGCTTGCAACAACTAACACTTTCAAAGAATAAACAGTTCATAGATTTAAATGTGTTCAATCTAATAAGTATACAAGGAGGGACCCCCCCCAGAATTTATTTATTAAAAATTGTGTATTTATTCTTACATGATTAAACTTCAGTCAAAGTACTCTCCATTTGATGCAGTGAACCTATTGAGATGTTTTTGCCAATGCTCAAAACAGTTTTTTTTTAAATTTATTTTTAGAGAGAGGGGAAGGGAGGGAGACAGACAGGAAGAGAAACAGCAATGTATGGTTGCCTCTCACATGGCCCTCACGGGGACCTGGCCTGCAACCCAGGCATGTGCCCTGACTGGGAATTGAACCGGGACCCTTTGGTTCCCAGCCTGCGCTCAATCCACTGAGCTACACCAGCCAGTGCTCAAAACAGTTTTTAAACTTGTCGGTTTTGATGCCTTTTAGTGCTCCTGCCGTTTTTTATTTCAACTCTTCCACATCAGCAAAATGTTTCTTTTTGAGGAATTTTTCATCAGGAAGACAAAAAAAAGTCACTTGAGACAAGATCGTTTTTGGTCAAAAACTGCTGAACACTCAGCGCAGTGTGGGCAGGTGCACTTGTAAATCACCAGTCTTGAAATGGGCAAATACGTTGAGTCTTCAAAAAATTCACTGAAGCCGAATACAGCCTCTCACAATAACGCCAGCTGCTGCACTGATACAGATGGGTTCCTAGAACACTCACGTAGTGGGGAAGCCTGTACTGCGAGGGGCCCATCCTCAAGAAGATAATTCTGTTTTTTTTTGGGGGGTGGGGGGAGGGTGTCCCTGCCTCATACCTTTTTTTAAAAGGTATTTTTAATTTGATAGTTCTTTTGTACAAGTAGAAGTTCAAAGGGATGATATAATTTCCCCTTTATGGATAAGGAAACAGACCCAGGGGCATTTGGTTGCCTGCCCAGGTTCACAGAGCTGCCATGATGAGGGACTCGTCTTCGGGTCCATTTATCAGCATTTCTTTATGTCATCCATGGGGTGGGGCATTCTGGGAAATGCAAGTCAGACGTCAGCACACCTTTGGTGCAATTTCTCATCCCTGATCTGGTATCCAATAAGCATTTGTTGAATGAATGAATAACCCTGCTTTCACTTCTGTGGCACAGGCGGTGATTTTCAATGCAGGAAAACCTCTTGCCTGGCCTGCCTCAGTAACCTCCTCACTAGCCTCCCTGCTTTGCTCTCTAACCCACACTTAAGTGGTAGGAGCCAAAGTGATGAACTTAAGATGTAAATCAGATGACATGGCTTCCCCAGTTAAATTTTCCCATTGGCTTTTTATTGTGCTGAAAAGAAAACCCTAAACCCCCAATTATGACCAGACGTGGCCTTGCGCACCCCACTCCCTCTCTCCTCTCAGCCTCGTTCTTATCCCCTTCCTCTGGCTTCCTCCCCTGCCGTTCGCCCGACTGTTTCCAAAGGCCACACTTTCCCCACCGCACAGCCTTTGCCCGAGCTGTTTTCTGCTGGAAATCTCGCCACTCTTTAAATGGCTGGGTCCTTCTTCTATGCCAGGTCTCAGCTTTAATGTCACCTATTTAGGGAGGTTCTTTCTGTCCCCCTTTTGTGTTCTTCATAGAAAATTAAGACTATGTTTAAATGCTCTGTTCATCTACTTGCTTTTTTTGTTTGCCATCCCCCCTGGGCCTGAAATGTCCTATCTGTAGCCACCCGACAGACATGGCTATGAAGCATTGGACATGTGCCTGGTCTCAAATGAGATGTGCTCCAAGTGTAAAATACACACTAGATTTTAAAGACCGAATACAATTAAAAAGATGTAAAATATGTCATTAATCGTTTTTAAAAATTGACTATATGTTGAAATAACATTTTGCATAGACTGGGTTAAACCATGATGAACAACTTTCTTCTTTCCACATTTGTAATGTGGCTACTAGGAAATTTTAAATTACACCCGTGACTCACATTCTATTTCTGTCAGGCAGCGCTGTTCTAGACTGCTAGCCAATGAAGGCAGGAACCGTCTACCTTGTCTACCTCCGCATTCCCAGTACCCACCATGTAGTAGGTGCTCAGTGAGTATTTGTTGAATAATTTTGTTTTTATGAGAACTCTGGGCTCAGAGAGAGCTGAGACAGGCAGCCCCCGCGCATGCTGTGAATTTGAGAAATAAAGAAACGCAAAAGGAGGGGTTTTGTTTTTCTCCAGTCACTGCATTTCCAACAGGTTCTGTCGACTCTCTGTCCTGCTCTGTACTGACATTCCCTCGCACAGTCACCTACTACTACAGATGGGGGCGGGAGGGGGGTGGATGGTTGAAGCGGCAAAGCCGGTTCAGCTGCTTCTGTTTCAGGATCATAGGATTTACTTTATACTCTCCAGCTTTGGTCCCAGGGCTCAACACACTGAGACACACAGGGCAGCTGAGACCCCAAGGGTCACCCAGCAGGTCAGAGGGGAACAGGGGCTGGAAACTTTGTCTCCAGAATCACCTTCCAGGACTCTTGCCTCCAACTACATCCTGTTGTAATCTCCTTTACCCCAAGGGGACCTTCTCCTCGCCTCACATTTACCTCTGATTTCTTGGGGACCTAAGGACAGGTGCACCTGGTCCCAGCAGAACAGACCCAAATGACACCATCCACACAAAGGTCAAAGCAGATGGGAGGAAGGGATGGGAGGATGGCTGAATGGATGGACAGACCAATGAATGGCTGGACTGAAGGACGGGAGGACAGATGGTTGTGTGTGAGTGGGGAAGGAGGATGGCTGGCTGGTGGGATGCCTTCACGAGGAGTGGAGTGGGAGGGGATTACAGAAGGAAGGAATTACCTACCCCCTTTTCTCATCTCAAACAGAATCTGAAGAACAGAGGACCCATAGCGATCAAAGTCCAGCCCTTTCACAGTTCTGCTAGAAAACCGAGGCCAAAGGAGCGAGGTGCTTTGCCCCAGGGCCCGTAGGAAAGTCCAGGCACAGCCAGCACTGGGGTCTGGGTCTCTGAGCCCCTGGCTGAAGGCTCTTTCCGCCCCCCACCCGCCCGAGCCTGACAGTGCCAGGGTGGGGGGAGGGCCCTCGCCCCCACCTCCGGAGGTATCGGCCCCACGAGGCCCCAACAAGCTGCCGTTGTCCCGCGGGCCCCGGGCCCGGCACACTGGGGCTTTGTCCAGCCCCCCGCTGCGACCCACGGGAGGGGCCCCCACATGACCGAAGGGGTAGGAGGAGCCTGCGGCTGTGGCGGCGGCGGTTCCACCATCATTTCCCTCCGTGGCCTGGGGTCGGCGGGCTGTGACGGCGGCGGAGGCCGGGCAGGGCTGGGCGGGGCCGCGGACGCCAGGCCCCCTGTTCCCGGTCAGGCTGCCGGCGCCGGGCCTGGGCCATCAAGGCAGCTGTGACCCGAGCGTCTTCCCGGCTGCGAGCTGGGGGTGCGCCAGGACCCCAGCCCCCGGGATCATGGGGAATGGCATGACCAAGGTAGGTGGGCGGGGATCTCGCCGCCCGCACCTGCCCGCCCCCAGCCCAGCCGCAGCGCCTGCCTCGACCGGCTCGCTCTGCCCGCCTCTGACCTTCTGGCTGTCTCCGAGTTTCTGTGTGTCCCTATCTCTGTCTCCTGGGACTCTGTCTGAGATCGTATCTCGCTGGGTGTCTCTCTGGGGCTGCATCTCTCTCTAATGTCGTCTTTCCTTGTCTCTGTACATGTCCCTGTCTCTCTCTTTCTCTCTCTGGTCTCTGTCTTCCTGTGTGTGTCTCTCTCTGCCTGTTTCTGTGACTATTTCTCCCTGTGGCTCCCGGTCACTCCCAGAGTCTATCTCTCTCTCTTACTCCCTATCTCTGTCTGTCTCCCTTGCCTCTGACTCTATGAACTGTCTCCCTGGGGCAGTTTCTCCATTTTTTCCCTCCTTTACCTCCTATTCCTGCCTTCCCGCTCCCTCCTCAGAATTCCCCACCGCCCACCCAGGCAAGTCCACCTCTCACCTACCCTCTCCTCTCTGCTCTCCCTACTCGACCCCCGAGGTCTCTGTGCCCTCCCTCCTCTTTCCTCTCACCCCTACTCAAAGCTGCCTCCCTTGGTGCCCCCTCGTGCCGCCCGGCCCCTCTCACAGAGTCCCGGCCCGCCAGAGGAAGGAGAGTACTCCCTGAGTCCCGAGGTTCAGACAGACACCCTTCATGGGATGGTGACGGGCTGTGGGCTCCGGCTGTCAGGGTGGGAAGGGCTTGCTCCCCTACCTGGCTGACCCTGCCCTCTCTCCTGTAGGTACTTCCTGGACTCTACCTCGGAAACTTCATTGGTGAGCACTGCCCACTCTGTCCCAAGGCCATGGCACTCTGCCTGCCGCAGGCCTGCGTCCATCATTCATGCTCTGGCCCACGCACCTTGGAGGAGCTCAGGAATGGGGCTGGGGGCAGGGACATGATGCCAGGCTGGGAGGGGGGAAAGAGCTCATGAGGACTAAGGGGGACGTGGGTGGGGGAAGTGTCTCCAGGGCAAAGGGCTCAGAACACTGGATGCTGGGCAAGTCTGCATCTGCTCTAAGCCTCTTCCTGGCAGAGGTCTGTTTGGAGATGTTCCTTCTAGCTGGGGAGCTGGGGACCCTTCCCCACCCCCCACAACCTCCTCCGCAGAGGAGAAGTCCTGGAGACTGGACTTTACCCTAGAAACTTCACTGGTCAGCACTGCCCGCTGTGTCCCCAAGGCCATGGCAGTCTGCCTGTCCCGGGCCTGTGTTAAGTGACAGGCTGGTTTGGGGCTTGTGGGATGCAAGGTGAGAAAAGTCCCTTCCATCTGCAGAGCCTGGGGAGCTTCAGAGAGGGAGGGGCTTGTGAACCAGGACAGGGCCTTCCCCATCCACCCCGTCCACCCCATCCCTCACAGGCTTAGCTGTTCCGTGCACCACCACCCCACCCCACCCCCGCCCCTTCCTCCCTGTGGCTACCTCAGCAGCTCACACCACATTGATTTCTGAGTATTTGGCTAGATAAGGTCAGAATTCCCATGAGGGCAGAAGTTGTCCCCATACATCTAGGCCCGGCCGAGGCTGCACACAGTAAGCACTCAGTAAATGCGTTGAATGAGCATGTGGGCAAATGGAGATAGCAGGGAAAAGTGTTATTTACTCTGATTATAGAAGGTCTACACACGCTGGAAACCCAGCCCCTAGAGATGGCCGCTAATAGCAGTGCGAGGCATACCCCTGGGTCATTTTTCATCTCTTTGTCGATACGGATACAACATTTAAAACAAAAATGGAATCCTTTTCCGCATGCTGTTCTGTTCCCTGCATTTCCTATTTAATAATATATTGTGGACATCCTTGCACATCAGCACATAAAGATCTTTTTAGTGGCTGCATAGTATTCAGGTATGACTATACCACTTTTTACTTAGCCCCCCTTTGGTGGATGTTTAGTTTGGCCCTGCAAGCAGCACAGCAGAGGCCGCTGTCCTCTATGCACAGCTCTCGTGTGAGCAAATCCTGTAGACAAGATTCCTAGAAGTAGAATTACTAGGTCAAGGGTATGCCAGGGAAGGGTGTTTATAATGGAAAAAATAGCATGGGGAAGGCGGGGGAGATGCTGAGCTGTTACGCGAGGGTGCCTCAGCGACAAGACTGAAGCCGAGGGGTGTGGCAGGACCTGTCGAGCTAGAAGCAGGGGGTAGTGAAGGCGCGGGGAGCTGGCAGAAGGTCCGCCAAGGCGGAGAGGGTGAGGTGAGGAGGAGAGTTGGGCGGGGAGTCCCGCCTTGTTTGGTCGCCAGGAACACATAAGTCACACCTGCCAGATTGGCTCAAGCTCCCTGTTTCTTTCAGATGCCAAAGACCCGGATCAGCTAGGCCGGAACAAAATCACCCACATCATCTCCATTCATGAGTCACCCCAGCCTCTGTTGCAGGTACTCCTTACCCCCATCCCGGAGCTGTGCACAGATTGAAGCAGGGGGCTCCATGCCCCCCACAGCACCCATTTATCATGTACCTACTATGTGCCAGGTCCTATACTGCCTTCCTGACCCATACTAACTCATCCGGTTGAACCCTGGCCAGTTTTACATTAGCACCCCTATTTGATCCCAGCTTGGCAACTGAGACCCGGAGAGGTGAAGTAATTTGCCTAAACTCACACATCTAGGAAGCTAAGGAGCTGGCATTCGTACACAGGCCATCTGGCCCAAAGTGCCTCACACTGAACCATAAAAAGGCTCCTACATGGGCTTCCCACTGCCCAACTGAACAGATGACCCCAAATGGATGATTCTGAACTCGAGGTCTTGCTGTGTGACCTGGGGCTGTGACTTCACCTCTCTGGGCCTCTGATCCTTCAGCCCTATCTGCCCACAGGGGCCTCTTGTGAGGAGGCAGAGGGGCTGTGGGGTAGTGAAGATGCCTTTCGTGCTGTAAAGCGGGGCTCCCACTGGAACAGTTGGTGCTGGTATTATGGAGTCCCGGGAAAAAGGGAGTGAGGTGTTTTGACCCAGAGGAAGAAAGCAGGAATTCAGCCACAGGTGCCGGAGTCGGAAGGCTCGAGTTCACATCTTCACAACCTGAAACCTTGGGCATAGGACTTCACCTCTCTGAGCCTCGGTGGCCTGATCTGTAAAGGAAACTTTATAATAGTACCAACCTCACCCCGTTATTGAGAGCCCCATCACAGGTGCTTAACAAAGGACAGCCGCTATAATACTAAGTTAACTATATCTTACCCCATAAAGAGAGTTCCTTCCCCCTTATCTATTACAGTCTCTGTCACCCACGGAAGGAAAAGAGCTGTGGGTGGGAAAAGGCTCCGGAGATCTGAGATTCAGACCAGGCTCTGTCACAGATTTGCTGTGTGACCTTGGGTAGGATCCTTCCCTTCTCTGGACTTTAGTTTCCCTATGTGTCTGACTTGATGACTTCTAAGAGCAAACTCCAATAACCTGTGTTTCTCAGTGTCGCTCAGAGAAGAAATTTCCAGGTCAGTGGAGCCTGATTTTGCTGTAGAGAGCAGACTTGTTTTGGAGTAATTGGAGTATGCAGTCACTAGATTGCATGGGGAAAGTTGTCAAGTCAGGAATACACTTACTAATGAAATGACTGCTGGCAAAATGAGTCCCTGCTCCAGCTGCCCTCCCCTCGTCTCACAAGCGCCTCTGCTGCTTCATACCTCAGTGATTTTACCAGCCAGGGTTTGATTATGCCGTGCAAATGCAAGGCCAAGTGTGTTGCGAATGAAATCGCAAACGTTGCAAAATGATCGGGATTGCGTGACCTTGGGGAGAGTGAGTTAGAGGAAGGCCGGCCTCTCACATGAAGCCATGAACAAATGGGGAAATCCCTCAGCCACTGGCCGCTGGTGGGCCAGGCACCTGAAAAGAGCCATTTGAACATCGAGTGATTAAGAGAGGTCCTTGAGAAAAGTGAGGAGGTTCTTGGAATGTGGGCAAAAGTCATCTTTATTATCTTGTGTGAAGGTGAAGCACGGTGTGGAGGGTATTGGAGCAAGTCAGATGGAAAAACTGTCAATTCACTCCTTGATTATTTTAATAACTAGCACAAAGTTTATAACACAATTCATGAAGTCATTTTTGTAATTTTTGTTTCTTTTTAAGAAAATAAAATCTGCCCTTCTTGCGATGTACTTTTGTAATCCTCCTTTGAAGGGGAGTCACTTTAAGTGGCCCTTCCCTGGCTGTGAAATGAAAGGTCCCCACATAATTTTTATCAAGTTCTCAGAAGGTTCTAGGATCTGACTGACGGTCAGAGCTGAGAGGCCCTCAGGTGGCGTCTACTCTCTTTGAATAGAGAGAGGACATTCGTGGCCTAAAGACAGACAGGAACTGGTCTGGGGTCAGGAGGTGCTTGGGGGCCCAGGCTGGGATAAGAGGGTGCAAGCAAGTCCTCCTGCCCCATTGCCTGTGTGTGTTTTGTACTTTCAGGGCATAACCTACCTTCGCATCCCAGTGGCTGACACCCCTGAGGTACCCATGTAAGTTCCCTGGGATGGACCGACAGATGGACAGACAGCTGCCTCCTGTGGTGGTGGAAGGGAGGATGGAAGGTGGTCTGAGGGAAGACAGAGAGGACTTGGGCCAGAAAACTGTCCTGGAACCCCAGCACAGAGGGTCACACAGCCCCAAGTTTGACTCTGTCTTAGCTATGGTTTTGCCTATGCCGCTGGCCAAGACTATTAACCTCCCAGAGCTGAGTCTCTTCTGCAGTGAATTGGAGAAAGTACCCTGTCTCAAAGGATCAGCTGCACCAGCGGATTTGAAAAGGTCAGGCTCAGCTGGTTCTTGGCCTTAGAGTTAAGACATTTGGGTTCTGGCCAGGATTTGCCATTTACTTGCTGTGTGACCTTGAACAAATCACTTCCCCTCTCTGAGAGGGAAAACAGGCTCAATAGGCACCAAGGAGGCTTTGCTAGATCAGATGGCGTGGATTGAGTGAGGATCTAGGACTGGCCTGAGTGCAATGGGGGCTCAGGACACGGGGTTCTGGTTCACGTCAGCAGCAATGCCTGCAGCCTGGGAGGGACCCAGACACGACTCTCCTGCCCCTCGGGAATTTTGCTGTCAACCCCATTGCTGACCATTACTGTCCCCAGATGCTCTGACTGCAGACCCCAGAGGAGGGGGACTCCTGTGTCTTTTCCCACCCATTTCCTTGAAAGGTCAAGATCAACCTCCCTGTGAAAACAGAGCCCACAGGACACACTGGGAGGTGCTCCTGCTGCTGTAGTGGGATCTGCCATGATTGGCCTCTCACCACGCGAAGGACCACCTTTATGGTTTCACACGCATCCCCACCTCATATAACACTACTGGCTCCTACTCATGGCACGTACTGATCTAAGGACCCCAGGGTCCTTGTCCTCTGTCTCTTGCCATCCCATAAATGGGGAGGGGGACAACTCCTAGGAGACATGCCCCCCCCAGCAGTGCTCCCTACCCTATTGCTTTCTTCTCTAGCAAAAAGCACTTCAAAGAATGTATCAACTTCATCCACTGTTGCCGCCTCAATGGGGGGAACTGCCTTGTGCACTGGTGAGTTAAGAGGGCCGTGGGGAGAAAGGCAGTGGCTGTCCTCCATCCTGAACACACACTCATTCTGTGGGGAAGGAGGAACCTGTGACAGATCTTGTCCAGCTGTCACAATGGCCCACAATCCACCATTCACCTGAGAGAGACTGAGAGGGGGCTCAAGTCAGGGCTCTGTCCTTTATCAGCTGTGTGGTCATAGCCAGAGAACTGTTCCCCCTGAGACTCCAATGCCGACATACCAGGCCACTGGGAGGGCCAGGCAAAGTCATGCAGGAGCCAAATACCTCCTATAGTTCCAGCTCCCTCTCCTTCCCTCCAGACAGCGCAGGTGGCAGTGGGGAGCCCCAGGCTGGGAGACAGGACCCCGAGTCTCCCCAGGAGTCCCTAGCCCAGGAGATGTCATTCTTTTCATAACTGCTCACTGAGCACGCACCCAGCGCTGGAGCCCCACAGGACAGCCCCTCCCCAGCCTTGTCTCTCACCCTGTCTGCCCCCTCTCCCCACTCCAAGGGCACTGGCCGTCTTCCTGTTCTTCAGATCCACCAGGTTCCCACCTCATGGTCTCCCTGCACGCTGCCCAGAACATGCTTTATTAATCCTTACCCCCCTTTCAAGACTCAGCTTGAGGTCACTTCCTTGAAAACGCCTTCCCTCACCCTCCCCATCTCCCCCCAGTGGATTACCGTAGCCCCTGGACTCACCTTCAAAGCAATGAGCACCATATGCACTTGTTTCCCTGGTTAGGGTCTGTCTCCCCCGGCCACAGTAGGTGCAAGTACCAGGATGACAGAGACCGTCTTTGTTTTACCTCCCACTCCATCCCCAGTATCTGAAAAACAACAGATGATCAGGAAATGTTTGTTGACTGAATGAATTAAATGATGTTTCACTCGGGCCTTTAATGTGGGGGAGTGCCTGGGGGACTCTCCAGGCAGAGGGAACAGAATGGGCAAAGGCCTGCAGGGGGGAGGACAGGTCCTGGCAGGTTCCTCGAGGCTGGGCTGGAGCGGGGATGGGGGCGCGAGGCTGGGCTGGAGTGGGGATGGGGGCGCGGAGGCGACTGGGCCTTACCTGAAGCTTGAGGGGTGGGGGCGTGGTCCCAGCTTTGCAGGCATCTCCCGAAGCACCACGATTGTGACAGCCTATGTGATGACTGTGACGGGACTAGGCTGGCGGGAAGTGCTTGAAGCCATCAAGTCCACCCGGCCCATTGCCAACCCCAACCCAGGCTTTAGGCAGCAGCTTGAAGAGTTTGGCTGGGGCAGTTCCCGGAAGGTAGGGCCGGGGCCGGGCCGGGCCGGGTGGGAGACTTTTCTTTCCTCGCTTGGGCTGAGCACACATTGGAAAGAATTTAGCCTGTACTTCAGACCTGGCAGAATACTTCTCTGACGTCTCAAACTCACGGCCCTTGAGCTAAGACAGCCCCTAGGTGTATTTCGTTTGGGTAGCCAGATGTTTTCTTTACCGTTTTAATTTAGAATTTGAATGCCTTTGGGCCACACTATGGACCCTTCTGTTTGATTGGGTCCCAGAACTGCCTGCTCTGCCTGTCTGGAACCTGAAGGCATTTGAGCGTTTAGCCCCTTGGGGGAGAAACGTCCATGTCCTGCTCCACCCCTGCGTCCTTGATGAGGCCACAGCAGTTTTTTGTCTTATGCCCACTGGGCAGATGGCATATGGAGATGTCAGGACACGACAGGGGATGAGAGACAGAGACAAAGAGGGAAGCAGCAAGTGCAGAAAGGCTCTTACCGGGTGGCGGGCTGGTACCCAGAGGCTCACCTGCAAGGCTTTGAAAGAGGCAGGTGCGAAAGAGGCCCTGGATGAGCCGAGACGCTGTGCAGGGGGAAGGGGTTAGTGTGGTCTCCACTGTGCAGGCGGGGGGGTTCGCTTCAGCAAGTCTGGAAGGTAGTGTCAAAAGGAAGTGGGTTCGAGGAAGGGGAAGGGACCCATGGTCGGGGTGGGGGTGCTCAGTGAGGGGGATGGGAACTTAGAAGGGTGGCTAAGAGGATGTTGGGGAAGGGGAGGGGCTTAGAGAGGTGTGGAAAGCTCGCTGAAGGGCGGAAGCTCTGAGGATTGCGGTGGGGGCCGGGCCGGCGGCTCGGCACCGATCCCCGAACCCCTACATCCTCACCCCAGCTTCGCCGGCAGCTGGAGGAGCGCTTCGGAGAGAGCCCGTTCCGCGACGAGGAGGAGGTGCGCGCGCTGCTGCCACTGTGCAAGCGCTGCCGGCAGGGCTCTGCCGCCTCCGCCGCCTCCCCGGTGCCGCAGTCCTCGGCCTCCGACGGAACCCTGCAGCGCCTGATGCCGCGGACGCCCCGGGAAGCCCACCGGCCGCTGCCGCTACTGGCGCGCGTCAAGCAGACTTTCTCTTGCCTCCCGCGGTGTCTGTCCCGCAAAGGCGGCAAGTGAGGATCCCGCCCCTTTTCCTCCCGACGGGTCCCCCGCGAGGGCCCGACTGGGCCTCCCACGGCCTCCTGGAGGGCCCAGAGCCCGTGGGAGCCCCGCAGTGGCCTGATCCCTGCCCCTGTCCCCTGTGCCCGCCCTGCTTGTCTGCAGTAGTGCGTCCTCTGTCTGTGTGTCTCTGTTCTGTGTCCGGGCCAGGCTGCTGCAGCCATCTGGTGCCTTAGTCCTTGGGCTGGGGGTGGGGGCACCCGGGCCTCCCCTCTTAAAGTCGGTGGGAGTGGGTGGGTGGGGATTGGACGGGCCTGGAGGATATTAAAGAGACACAGAAGCTGCCTGTCTGACTGCCTCCCAAGTCTTTGAGCTAAGGTGGGACAGCAGGACTCCGCCAGGGGCCAGGAGCCTGCGGCAAACAGGGGTGGGAGGACTTCTGCGTCCCCTGGGGCCTGAGGAGCCCGCTGCCCTCGGGTAAACTGCAGCCCTCAGGCCTGAATTCCGAATACTTCCCTGACACTCCCTGCCTCCCTCCCCATATCCCCCCAGGTCTTGGTCTCCTGAGTAAGCCCTCCTTCTCTCTGAATCCCATCTCCTCCCAGAGGCTCCTCCTCCTCCCCAACTCCCTCCCCTTCCCTACTCAAAAATACTAGCTGGTAAATGCCTCCCTGGTGTTTGACCTTTTACACACCCGAGTTCACTTAATCCTGAGGCAGGCAGCTTGCCCAAGGACACGCAGCTAGAGTGGGGGAGGCTGGGTTTGAACCTAGGCTGCTTGCATGGTGTGATGGTTGTTAAGAAGCAGCTGCTTCTGATCTTGGAGGTCACTGGAGACCGGATCCATCCCCAACCAGTGGGAATGAGCCTTCCCACCTAGAGGGAATGAGCCTTCCCACCTAGAGTTTAAAGGCCAGGCAGCTCAGTAAAGCAGCAAACTGACTTCCAGGATGGACAGAGGCCATTGGAGCTGACTTTTCCTAGACTAAAATTAACCCAGAGTTGTAAGGGGTCTGAAATAACTATAATAATATAGCCACCATCATGGGGCTCTCATTAGGCCACAAGCACTGTGTTCCGGGCTGTGGGAAAGACCCAGATCCCAGCTCTGGGGTTGGAGGGATTGATCAAATCACCTTTTCCTGCTGCCCGACCTCCCAGTCCACATTCATTCAACAAATGTCCATCGAGTATCTACTGTGTGCCAGGTACTGTGCTGGGCACTGGGAATACAGCAGTGAGCAAGACCTCTGCCCTGGTGTTGCTGATATTCTGGTGGGGAAGACCCCAGACAGTCAGATGAACAAAAGTAAAAATAAGCCAGGGAGTGAACTGGTATGCTATTGAGAAACATTCTAGGTGGAGGCAACAAACAGTAAGTGAAAAGGTCCTGAGGTAGGATCCCGTGTGAAAGCAAGATGGCTGGACTCATCAGAGTGCGGGGTGTCTGTAGGAGTCTGGCTAGTTAGCAGGGTCACCACCCACTGGGCTTAAAATGCCATTCTATTTCTACTGGGGTCTTCCCCTACCTAAAAGCCTCCATGACCCCCATCATCAAGAGGACAAAACAAAGCATCTTGGTCTGATGTTCCAGGTCCTTCTTGATGCTCCATCTGCTTCCATCATTACTTTTACCACACTCTGACTCAACCACAAAAATAGCAACAATAATACTACTCATTTACTGAGCGCTTGCTATGGCCCAGGTAACGTGCTAAACATTGTACCTGCATCTCAATGAATGCTCAAGCAACCCTGTGAAGTAGGTGCTGCTATTTAACAGGTGAGGCAGCTAAGGTTGGTGCCCAAAGTCACCCGCTAGCAAGTGGGGGGGCCGTGACTGGAATCCAGGCAATCTGGCCATGGACCCCACCCTCCTAATGACTACTATTCCGCCACTTAGTGAAGGGATTGTCTGACACACCGAAGACCTCCACTTTCATGTAATTACTTTGTATTATTTAAATACTTTTGTATTTAATCATACGAAATGCTTTATGCCCCATAGGAAACTGACAGGCCTGACTTTGAATCCTGGCTGTGACTAGAAGTGTCAGAACTGGGTGGCTGCTTGGGACACAGGGACAGAGGGCAGGGACCACGAAGGCCCCTCCAACAAGTACACATTAGGGACAGTGCTACTTGCTGCAGAGGTTTCTCTCTCAGAGCCTCAGTCGCCCCGTGTACACAGCAAGGGGTGTAGAGGCCTGAGCTACTTGACCTCCTTCAGATCACAAACCCCATGTGGCAATTTAATGAAAGATACAAGCCCTAGAAAAACGCATGGATGCGAGAAATTTGCATACACTTTCAGGGGACTCCTGGGCCCACCAGCAATCCATGAACTCCAGGTGTAGCTGTTGGGAGGCACCACGGGGCACAGTTTAGGGTCTGGGGCCCTGGGGATAGAGAGACCCAGGTTTGGATCCTGGCACTCCCACCTATTAGCCCTGTGACCGTGTTATAGAGCTTTAACCTCTCTCAGCTTCAGTCTTCTTAACAACGAAATAGGTAAGTATATTCATCTCACATGCTGTTGTGAGAACCAGCCCAGCCACTGCAGGAAAGGCTCCAGCCAGGCCCAGCACTGTGTTGAGCCTCAATAAATGGGACTCCCGAGGGTTGAGGTGATATTTCTCCCGGTATGATGGCCCATGGACCACCTGGATCCGAATCGCATGGGGAACTTGTTAAAATCCTCTTCTACAAGTCTGGAATGGAGGGTTCTCAATTCTGAGGGGACTTGATTTGAGCAGCACTACACCTTTCCAGCCTCTACAGTTCAGGTTCTGAAAAGGGACTCCAAGTTTCTGGCTGGCTGGGAAAAGCAGCAAACAGGTGCAGGGGTGGGGCAGGGGACGCCTCCGCGGGCCTGGGGACCGGCAGGGTCCCAGCTGTACCGCACCTTACGCTTCAATGGGTCTTGGCGGCCCACAGCAACTCCAGCTGATCCCTGCAAGCTGCCGGACGCCCTCCGGGCCAGGCTGTACGGGGAGGGGCGAAAGGAAGGGGCCTCCCAGGAGAGCGGACAGAACGGAAAGTGAAACCTGCCCGGCCAGACTTTCGCTTTCGCCGCCTCCACGCGCCACTCAGGTGGCCCCGCGATCGCCGGTTGCGCTGGGGTCCAATTGACCGCACGCCCCAGACCGGGCTCCTGCAGCACCGCGTCCCCAATGGCCGGCGACCCCTGGCGGAGGGAGGAAGGGAAGGTCCCCGACGACAGGAGACCCACGGTGGGGGCCCGGGGTCCCCTGCGCCTCCGCGACTGGCTGGTGGCGCAGATCGAGAGCGGGCGCTACGCGGGGTTGCGCTGGGAGGACGAGGGCAAGACTCTCTTCCGCATCCCCTGGAAGCACGCAGCCAAGCAGGGTTACCAGGCGCAGCAGGACGCGGCGCTCTTCAGGGTAAGGGTGCGGGGCCCGGGGGACACCGGCCTGGCCCGGGAGGGCTCTGGATGAGCACGGCCCCAGCGCCCAGAGCACCGAGCGATCGACGCGCTGGGTGACCTTGGGCCACTCGCTTGGCCCTTAGCCTCAGTCGTTTCTAATGTTCTCCGTAGATGGAGACCCTCAGACACCCTCTTAAATCAGAAGGACCGCGACAGCATGACCTGTACCGCCCCCACCTCTCGGGGGGCCTCTCCTCCGTCTCCGTAGGGGGAAATTAGACTCCACTGCTGAGAACTCCCTCAACTTCCCACCCCCAAACCCTCGACCCAGCAGCGTGGGACATTTTCTGTGCTTCCCAATACCAGCGCTTCTCAGGGACTTACCCCTGAGAAGGGACGCCCTCCCTTTCTTCAGCCCTCTTTAACTTTATCCAGACTGGCTCCTTCCCATCACATTTCAACTCCAGAATCCCTCCCGCGAGCAATAAGAAATCAACGACCAACCAACCACACATCAGGCCACCTCCAGGCCACCCCCAACACCTCAGTGTCTTCAGCTCCTGGTCCTCTGTTCTCCCTCTTCCTGGACAGAGTCTGCTGGTCATCAGGCCCCACCTTCCCTCCTCCCTGAAACACACTCACTGGATTTCCAGAATCTCTGCCTCCCACCCCACTGCTCACCCTGCACTTCCTTTCCCTCCTACCTTCGTGGCCCCTGCTTCTCAGCCTCCAACTCCTCCCCTCCTGTTGGGAGTCTCTGGGCATCCACTGCTGGACTCCCCCTTCATGTCCCGCTCTCCCCTTCCACAGGCTCAGCACTGGAGCCTCAAGCTGCTGGTCTCTCAGTCCCCTGACCTCTCCAACTCAGCATATCCTCCACAGCACCCTCATCAGCTCCCCTACAAGCATCTGCTTCCCAAAATGGAATATTGCACCAGTGCCATCCAGACCCCAGAGCCAAGCGCCCGAACCCTGGCTGCTCCCCTCTTCCAGTCTCAACCAACTCTGTTACCAAGGCCTGCTGGCCCCTCCCACAGAACGCCTCTTCAGTCCACCTGCTTGGACCCGTTGTACAGCCTTTCACCAGGACACCTGCTGTGACTGCACTGAACTCCCTGCTTCCACCTGTCGCCCAGCTCTCCCCTCAGTCTTCCAAGGGGATCTTTCCAAATGCAAATCTTGCCTCGATACTCAGAATCCTTCCTCAGCTGCTCAGTGATCTTGTGATAAAGTCCCAGCTACTTATCATGGCCTTGCTTGCAGCCCCGCAGGAACTGCTCCTCCCTGGCCTCATCTCTCCCCACTCTCTCCCCTCTCCAGCTTGAGACCCAAGTCTGACAGTTCTTTCAGTTTCTAAATGCTTCATGGCTCTCTCACCATTGGACCTTCGCACATGGTCTCCCTCTGCCTGGAACACCCTCTGCTCTTCACACTCACCTGGGCAGCTGTCCTCGTGCTCAGCTTAAAACATTTCTTCCTCCGGAGAGCCTTCCCTGATACATGCATTTAAGTGTATTAATGCATTAAGTTCCAACTGCGCTTCTTCCCATCCACCCCTCATTCCTTCTGCTTCCCCTACTGAAACAACTTTCCCTATGAATTATAAGTGCCTTGTGTGAGTTTGCCTTCGCCAGCTGCTTGAGGTGATGACACCAAGCCCGGTGCCTGGCACACAGTAGGTGCTCAGTCAGTATTGAATAAGTGTTTGCATGGCCTGTCCCTTAAAACTTATGTGCCACTCAGAAAACAGAGACTCTGCAGGCTGGCCCTCCCCACCCTTCTGGCTACCCTGGCCATTCCTCAACTCACTGCTTACACACATATGTGACTCCTTGGCTTCACACCTTCCTGGTGCCCAAAACCCAGGAGACAAAGCTTGGCCTTTGGGGACATTCGTGATCCAGCTTCAGTCGTCATTACCTTCCTCCAAACTGGCTCCTTCCCATCACATTTACACTCCAGGATCCTTCCTGGAGTTCCAGTGTGTCTCTTCTCCCTCAACTCCCCTTCCCCCGCCACATACGGTTAGTTAGCCCTCCTTGTCTGTGGATCCCTATTTGCAAATTCATGCACTTGCTGAAATCTGTAATCCCCGAATCAGTACCCGGGGCACCTGGGGCCCATCGCAGACATGCGCAGGACAGTGAAAAATCTGAGTCACAGGCCGCGCACGTTCCCAGCTGAGGTTGAACAGGTGACGCTCAGCCTTCTCGTTTCTGCTCTCATCCTATAAACAAATGTCCTTTCCCGGCCTATTGAGTGCCACATTTTAAATACCTTTGTGCTTTTTGTTGGTGACTTCACAATAGAAAATGGCCCCAAGCCTGCATAGTGCTGAAGTGCCATCTAGTGCTCCTCTGTACCGGAAGCCCGTGATGTGCCCGACGGAGAAAATACCGGATGGGCAAAAGTAGGTTTATAATTGTTTGCACGGGCAGTAATACAATGGGTAATGAACACAAGAATAAACTGTTTTGTGTACTTAACAACCGTGGACCTACTTTTGCCCGTTTCCCGCCCCTCCCGCCCCGTATGTGAGTTGGATAAGCTTTGTTCAGGTGTCAGTTACCGTTTTCTTGGCCAGAAACCAACAGTTTATATCAAATAAGGCATCCTGCACAGATGCACATAAAACGAAGTTATGTATTGATCAGTTGATGGAAATGTTGTAAACAGATGCATAGAAACCTAGCTCTGTATTTTCCCTAGGAGCCATGGTTCGATATTCACTAATTCGGAGCTTGTGTAGATTTTATAGAACATAACTGCCACAGGTAATAAGAATCTACTGTACACATGACCTTAGACATACAAGCCCAGCTCCAGCACCTCTGTCCCCGGAATGCAGCATGCCCTTCTGCACCTCCGGGCCTTAGCTCAAGCTGTTCCCGCTGCCAGGAACGTTGCTTCACCTGGCAACTTCTCAGTTCATTCCACAGACACTCGGTGAGCGTCTCTCGTGTGCCAGGCACCACTCTAAGTGCTCGGGGACACAGCAGCAAACAAAACCAAGATCCCTCTCTTCTTAAGGGAATAGCACCCTCTACTCTGTGACCAGGTTACCTTTGCATGAGAGTATCCTTACTGTACTGAGTAAGTGCTAAGCATTTTCCGTAGACCGCCTGTCTCACGCCCACCACAGCCACGTGAGGTTAGGAATCATTGGCACCATTCAGAGACAACAAAATTAAGCCTTAAAGGTCTCAGCACTGGCAAGTGGCACTGACATAGGAATGTGATTCTTTGCTCTGGTGTCCGTGCTTCCCACTAGGTCTGGAATTTCTGAGGGCAATGACTGAGCGTGTGATTCATTGGTGAAATCCCCACTCCCAGCCCTCAATGCGATCAATGCAAGCAATATATCTCCTTTGACTACAGGCCTTCCTTGAATCTATCCATCTCTTCCCACCTCAGGACCTTTGCACGTGCTCTTCCTTCTACCCAGAACATCCTCCCCCAGCTCTTTGTCAGTGTTCTTCTTTCCATTCAGGCTTCAGTTCAAGTGCCACTTCTTCCAAGAGGCCATTTCCGATCACCTTCTCTTAAGTAGTCCCTCGTCTGTGTTTATTTAGTCCCTTTGCCGCAGGTCATTTTAACGCGTTTCATGACTATCCTGAGTGCGTATGCTTTATGGCAAGGTGGGTGCTGCTGTTTTGTGTGTATTCTTACCTAATACACATCATATTGTATGGTAGACCTCATTCCATGGTCATACTTTGGATATCTATTCTTGTTCTCCGTATATTTAATTTGCTGCTCTTAGATGCTTCTAGATGCTGCATAGACTCCATAGTGGACATCCATTCCACGCACACACCCATCCGCTTCTCCAGGGCTGGTACTTGTCTCCCGGCACCACAAGTAATGTGGCAGTAGGTATCCTTGCCCTGGTCCCCTCACGAGCCTCTGTGGATATTCCTTTTGAATTGGAATTTCTACTCACAGGGTCTGTTTATACTTAGTTCAACGAGGCATGCCAGATGACCATCCAGAAGCTCTGTACCCATCCCCCACCTACCAGGAGTGCCCACGTCCCAGCCAACTCCTTGGCATTATCCAGCTGCTTGATTGCATCAGCTTACAAGTGCTATCTGTATGTTATTTGCATTTCTCTGGCACTGATGAATTTTTTATTTTTAAAGACATTTTAATTACTTGTCTTTAGAGAGAGGGGAACAGAGGTAGAAAGAGAGTGAGAGAAACATCATGTGAGAGATACATCAACTGGTTGCCTCTCACACGCCCCCAGCTGGGTACCTGGTCCAAAACCCAGGTATGCGCCCTGACTGGGAACCCGATCAGTGGCCTTTCAGTTCACACACTGACACTCAGCCCACTGAGCCACACCAGCCGGGGTCTAATGCATTTTAAGTGCTTATATGCTCGTGGGCTTATAGCTCCCTTTTCCATAAACCACTCATTCTTATCCTTTGGTAAGAACGTTTTATTCGTGGGATGCTCTCTGTTTCTTGTTGATTTGCAGAAGTAAGTTGCAGAGCTTAGCCCCTTACTGATTTCAGGCATTGTAAATTAATTTTTTTGCCTATAGTCCATGCCTTTGCAGTTTTGTTTCCAAGCATTCTCTGCCCCTAGCAGATTTTCTGCTACATTATCTTCTATTAATTTCACAGTTTTACCTCTTACTTTTGTTTTTTTAATCAACTGGAGCCCTTTTTTTTGTAGGTGGCAATAGGTAGGGATTTAGTTTTACAGTTCTACAGATAAAAAAAACCTGCCATTATTTTATATCCCATCATCCTATTTATTTTTTATTTCTCACAATCCATAGTTTGGAACATAGCTATCACCACTGAGCCGTTTGCAGTGGTCTCCTACCATTCGCCGTGATTCCGTGAGAGCAAGGACAGCGTCTACCTTGTTCCCCGGCCAGTGCCTAACTTGAACCTGGCACATCGCAGGAGCTCCAGGAGTGTTGGGTTGGCCAAAAAGTCCATTGATTTTTTCCATAAAGTAAAAGACACATTTTTCACTTTCACCAATACTTTATTGATTTGGATATTTTGAATAGGTCGGCTGTCTCCCACTATCGGCTTCCAGTGGGTCGAGGCCAGGGGCGCTGCTAAACATCTTCCAATGCCTAAGTCAGCCCCACAGCAAAGAAATATTTGGCCAAAATGTCAATAGTACCAAGAAACTTAACAAACCACTTTTGATACATCCAATGAGTCACAGCATCTTCTTCATACACTGCCCAAATCTGTTTTTTAAAAGATTTTATTTATTTTTAGACAGAAGA
Organism: Micronycteris hirsuta; assembly: GCA_004026765.1. NCBI lineage: Eukaryota > Metazoa > Chordata > Mammalia > Chiroptera > Phyllostomidae > Micronycteris > Micronycteris hirsuta. The sequence continues at coordinate 31,286 of PVJI01010234.1, forward strand.
GAAGAGAGGGAGAAAAACATCAGTGTGTGGTTGCCTCCCACGTGGCCCCCACTGGGGACCTGGCCTGCAAACTAGGCATGTGCCCTGACTGGGAATTGAACCGCTGACCCTTTGGTTCACAGCCTGCGTTCAATCCACTGAGCTACACCAGCCAGGGCTATACTGCCCAAATCTTTTTTTGAGCTTCAGTTGCATTTTTACCTTTCTTAAAATAATAAAGAACAATACCCTGAAAGTGTTGCATATTTCCTTCTATCTTCAATATTAAAATGATTGCACAAAATTCGCCAATTTTGATATGCGTTTTTAAATGCACACTGATATGACAGCTGTCGCAATACAACCTAACAAAATTGTTTCAAATGAAGTTGAAGACAACTAAGCACTACCAGAGCAATCGTATGGAAAAAACTAAATGGACTTTTTGGCCAGCCTGATACCAACATGTGTACAGTGGAGGGAAGGAGGGAGGAGAGAGGAAGGGATGGGGACACGGAGGGACAGAGGGTCAGAGGGAGATAGGGAAGGGCGGGAGGCACGGCAGGCCCTCATCCTCTGGTGTAACGCCAGTCCCCCGCCCCAGGCTATTCCTCCCCAAGTGCCCTTGCTCCTCCCCAGGCCTGGGCCATATACAAGGGCAAGCACCTAGAGGGGGCTGACAAGGAAGACCCCTCCACTTGGAAGACTCGGCTTCGTTGTGCCCTCAACAAGAGTGCCGACTTCTGTGAGGTGCGTGAGCGCAGCCAGCTGGACATCTCCAACCCTTTCAAGGTCTACCGGATTGTGTCCGACGGTGCCCATGGCCCAGGTATCATCCTGCCCCTGGAGGTGGTGGCCGAGGATGGCTCTCTGGGCAATAAGGACCTCACTTTGCACATCTGTAAAATGGGAAATGGTCGACTTATTGAGCTTAAGCTCATGGCAGGTAAACACAGAAGGACCCTTAGACCACCCACTTAATCTTCCCATTGGAAAAGGAGAAAACAGAGGCCTGGCGAGAGGGGGGCCTTGCCTGAGATCCTGCAGTGAGCTGGGGTGCTCTTGTCTGGGATCATCTCAGTTGAGGGGCTTCCCCTGGGGGCCCAGGAAACAGCAGGCTATCTCTTACTCCATCCAGTTGCCAGGGCTTGTTCTTCCTCTGAAGAGAAGGGCACTCTCCAGAGCCAGCAGGAGCCCCCTCGAGAAGTGACGGAGCCAGCCTGCAGGACAGACAAGGTCAGTGCGCCTTTCCAGCCTTTCGTGGCCTTGCCTGCTAAGTCACCTCTTCCCCAAACCACACTCTCTGTGGTCTCCAGCACATGTCCTCATCCCCTTCATCCCATCCCTACCCTTCCTACTCATCCCGGCCATCAACTTCAGTTCCATCATTCTGTTCACTTGGCCTCCCTCCTGTTTCCATCACCTCCATCAATGTCAGCTCCGTCACTCTGCATCAACCTATTTTCTCCGAATTCACCCCCTGCGCCATCATCATCGGGTCCACCACCCCATCCCGTCACCCCATGAGATCCAGTTCTACCTCTGTGTTCCCTTCACCTTCATCACCTTTAGCTCTCTTACTGTGGCCGTCAACGACATCATCCCCATCTCCACCTCCGTCACCGTCTGTATCACCCGTGTCATTTCCACGGCATCACCTCTCCCCCATCACCTGTGGTTCATTGCTCTGTCCCCATCCCCCCGTTAGTCTGGTCCATTCCACTGTCCCTTTGGCCCCACCAGCATCCACTCCATCACTCTCCCTCTATCTATCACTTCTGTTCCCGTCCCCCCATTCATTCCTAGCACCCTGTTCGCTACCACAGCGAGCTTCATCTCTGACCCCATCACCTCCAACAACCCTATCAACGCTCTTTTTACCTCTGTAGGGAGAAGGGTCTTGAGCTCTGAAACCTCAAAGTCCCTGTCAGCCCCAGCTGGCCTTCAGTCTGCCCAGAAGAACCCTTAGACCACAGTCTACACAGTCTACACAGTCGACACTCTGTCTACGCAGAGTGTGCACAGTCTACACTCTGCCCTGGGGCTCACAGTCTGGGGACCCCTCTCCCACCCTCACGGCCCTCTCCCCTGGTGCTCAGGTTGGCTCCGGATTAGCCGCAGAGGATAAAGACGAGGAGCAGCCCCTCAGGCTGGCCCAGCGGGGCTCATTGCCACCCGCTGCCCTGCTCCCAGGCCCTTTGGCTGATCACAGTAAGTACTGGGCCTCCTCACCCACTCCTGCCTCCTCCCTGGCCTCCTCCAGGACCTTGACCTAGGGGTCAAGGCTGAGGTGGTACCTGACTGCTCCTCCTCCTTCCCCAGGGTACCAGGCACAGGACCACATACATCCCTGGAGCCCTGCGCCCTCTGAGGACTTCAGCAACCCGGGTAAGGAATCTGAAGGCTCCCCACTCTGATCACTACGCAGAACAGGGAAGGCCCGGCATTGGAGCCAACGAGCCTCTGTCTCCCGTGCAAAGCACCCAGCCCCGACCCCCAATAACAACAGCTAACTCTTGCTGGGGGCTTCGTTTCTTCCAGGCACTCGTCTAAGCTCCCGCTACAGTCCCGGGAGACAGGCGCTGCCATCGCCCCATTTCTCAGGTGCAGAAACCCTACACAAAGGTTTAGAACCTTGCCCAAAGTCACACAGCTACTAACCTCGGAAAAGTACTAACAGGTCACAGCTCCTAAGTTGCAGTGAGAGAGTAGAATCCAAGGGCCTGGCTGCAAAGCCCACAGCTTTAACCACTGAGCATGCTGCTGGCTCCTCCCCTGGGAGGCTGCTGTTTTGTTGCTGTTGTTATTATTTCCACCAGCATTAAAATATTTGCTGGGAGGAAGCTTCTAGAATCCCAGAAGTTGGGGCTGAGAGGGCCTCAGTGTGGTGCCTCATCGCCCTAAGCAATGGGGCCCAGGCCCTATGATATGAGGCTCAACTATCAGTTCATTTATACTGGAAGCTGCAATTATACCACCACCAAAATTGTAATCACGTATCGGGAGGAACCGCCAAAGTCTCCTGAGGTGGGGGCCGGGAGGGCCTCGGGGTCCCCTGCCCTGTAAGGGGGGAGGTGGGAGCTGGCGCCCCCAGCGGCCGGTGTGCGCCTCGTCTCCCCTTTCCTCAGATTGCTGGCTGCACGTGCGACTATTCTATGGCGCAGAGCTAGTGCGCGAAGCCACCGCGCGCGCGGCGGAGGGCTGCCAACTGAGCCCGCGGGCCGCCGTCGCCTCCGCGGCGGAGCGCCTGCTAGGACCGCCACCGCGCATCGCACAGGTTCGTTTCCCGGAGCCGCCGCCCGGAGCCCGCGTGCTGCAGCGCCTGCTGCGGCACCTGGAGCGCGGCGTGCTGCTGTGGGTGGCGCCCGAGGGCGTATTCGCCAAGCGCCTGTGCCAGGGCCGCGTATACTGGCGCGGCCCGCTTGCCCCGCACCGCGAGCAGCCCAACAAGCTGGAGCGCGAGCGCACCTGCCAGCTGCTCGACACGCGTCGCTTCCTCGCAGGTAAGACTGCGAAGGTGGGGCGGCTGGTGGCTCAGGGCAGAGTGGCCGGACAAGGGTGGGCAAAGGGAAGTGGGCAGAGGAGAGTGAAGGAGCTGTGGTAGCAGAGGAATGGGTTTAAGGGTGCTGTGCATGGGGTGGACATCGAAACAAAGGACATGACACAGAAGCAGCGGGAGTGGGAACAAATACGGGCCTCAGGAGGACTGCGCACAGATATCGACGTAGACACACAGGAGGTATCGGCGAGGAACAGGCTGGGGGCACTGGGGGTGGGGCACGGGCGTGGGCACATGTGACCCTTCTTCACAGGGTGCTAAGCATAAGGTGGGCAACATGGGCACTGGGCACAAGACAGGCATAAGTGAGTGGCAGTGAGCATGGGGCGGGCATAAAGGCAGGGCCGTGAGCATAACGGCACAGGGCATGGGGCATGAGCGTAGGGGTGTGGAAGTGGGCACAGGGCATGAGCGCACAGAATGGAAATGTGGGCTTACAACCTGTGGGCATGGGGCAGGGCACAAGGTGGGCGCCAGGTGGGATGCCACGTCTTGGCCCAGCCCCCACAGTCTCAGTGCCCGTAGAATTGCGGGCCCACCTGCAGGATGGTCGCGCGGCGCCTGAGTATGAGATCCGACTGTGCTTTGGTGAGGAGTACCCAGGCCCCCCGGACCAGCCCCAGGAGCGGCTCATCATGGCCCACGTGAGTCCCCTCCCGCTCCAGTCGCCTCCCTGAAGGGAACCCCACCCTTCAGGCCCCTCCTAACAGCCCCTCTCTGCTCCCTCTAGTCCCAGCTCCACCCCTGACCTGCTATATGACCCTCTGGTCTGTGTGACCCTGCATGTAAAGTGTCTGTGAGAAGAGGGCTGTCACTAGGGCTGTGACGTCCCACGAGAACACAGGGGATGGTTAAGGGAGAAAGTTGTCTCCTTGCCCTGCCTTCTGTCCCCCGCAGGTGGAGCCTGTCTTTGCCCGAGAGCTCCTGTTGCACTCGAAGCACCTCACCCACAGTGCCCTGGCGGCTGATCCCTAGTCCACAAATCTCTGGTGACATCACTCCCTCGATGACACAGCTCAGTCAGCCCTACGCAGCTACTTCCTCCTCTCATACCCTCTAAAGGCAGCCCCCCACAGGGTGTGGGCCCACCCCAGCTCTGCACAAACTGAGCCAGTGGACTTGGGGTCTCCCCCTACCCACCGTCCATGTGGGTTGGGATGGGGGAACTGATCGCGTCCTTCAACCTCTGAGCCAAGGAGATGTAGCCCTGGAAGGCAGCGTGTAGGTTGCCAGGCCGAAGCTGGGTCTGGGGCGTCAAGCGGAAATTGAACTCCATCTGGAGATTCCTGAAACAGAAATCAGGGCAGAAGAAACAAGACTTCATCTGTTTGTTGAGAGTCCAACATACCTATAGTGGTTTATCTAAAGCAGACCTTACCTGCGATTGATCCATTATAAGCTTTGCATAAAACCGAGTTTACCAATAATTAGACCCTCAGGGTTGTTTAGAGTGGGACTTTTGAGGGGATCGGAGTTTCCGGATCCTTCCTCCTACCTGCCATTCAGGGCATCTGGTGCCCCCATCTCTCTTCTTTCTGGGTGTGTGTGGGGGCAGAGGAGATCCCCCAAACAGAGGACTGCGCCTGAACCTGGGACTTGGGATGCTAACCACTAAACCACCAACACCAGTTGATACCTTCTTTGGAGAAACTGAGGCAGGCCCCCAAACAGAACCCTAAGGCAGAGCCAAAGTGGAGACCAGAAGGGGTTTGGAGAGTCCAGCCCCTCCCCAAGCCCCTTCAAACTTTGCAAACTGTATGTTGTAGGAAATTCTTGAGAATTGGGAGGGAGCCCCTCAGCCATGAAGGCAGTTGACCCTACCTTGTTGGTGAGCCGCTGCTTTCTGCCCCAGATGTCAGACCGTTTTCCCTTTCCTGGTTTCTGACTTCTCAGGGCTCCTTTTACAGATGGCAACATAATAACCCTCTTTCAGTGACGCATTGATAAGCCACTTTTATGGGGAGGGGGACTGTATGATTCAGGAAAGGACAGAAGTCAATCAGATCACTGTTTTCTAATTCCTTCAACAAATGATGATGGAGCCCCTGTTTCCAGGCCAATGTTGGACACTGGGGATAGAACAAAACAGCATGGTCTCTACTCTCTTGGGGTTCACAGCCTCTTTTCCAGTGAGGGCCCCAGTGACTGTTCCGCCCCTGCCCTTCACAGGAGGCATGATGTTAAGGAATTACAGAATCCTGGGTTGAAATCCTAGCTTTTTCACTCACTAGCTGTGTGACCTTAAGTAAGTCACTCACCTTCTCTGAGCCTCAGATTCCTCACCTACCCAAGGAAGCTATGAAGGCCTCTGGAGCAGCGTTGGTCTGAGAAGTCAATGAGAAAGGAGGTGAATGGACCCAGCATGGGGAGTGGCACACAGTAGGTGCCCTCTGAATTGGTTTCTTGTGGCTGGGAGAACATGGAGGAGGCGACCCCAACCTTCAGAATGCCTGAGGGTCTGTCCTGGGCTTTGCTGTACCCCCAGCCCAAGGCTGCAGCTGGCAGGAGGCCTCAGTTCAGAGCGATAGTCCTCAACCATGTCCTACTCTGTGCCAGGCTCTCAGAGGGTGCTGCATTCCATGTAAGGGAGCCTGTTGCCTCCTCACCACAGTTCATACAGATGGAGAGTCACCAGCTTCACATTTAGCTATGGGAAACTGAGGCTCAACTGTTGTCAGGGACTTGTTTGAGATACCTCTTGGGAGGAGCCATGTCTGTGTCCAAATATCTGTTCTCCCCACACCAGTCACTAGAGGGCGCCAGGACTCAGCAGACTGGGTTTGGCTGGCTCTCATCAGCGTCCTAGGTGCCCCATCCCACATAGACACTGGCAGTGAGAGGAGGGCAGGTAACAGTGTGACCTCAAGGACCCTACACTGTGGAGGGAGTAGACCACAGGCCTGGGAGGAGGAGGAGAGGAGAAAAGGGAAACTGGAAGTGGGGACTTGAGAGGCCCTGGTGGCTTTTCGCAAGGAGACTCCCGGTTCTCTAGTTCTGCACTTAGATTCTACTTCCTTCTCTCATCAGAGATGACTGTCTCTCTGCCCCTCCCTTGCTTATGTCTGTACTTGTGTCTCTCCCTGCATCTCCCCTTTCCTCTCTGTCTCTGTAGATTTCTCTGTTTCTCTATGTTAATGATTCTTCCTGTATACTGCGTGCATGCGTGCCCATGTGTTTTCTCTCTCATGCCTCTATCTCTCTCTGTGTCCCTGTCTCTTGTTACGTCTCTACCTCTCTTTATCTCTGTCTCTGTCTTTTTTTTCCCCGCTATCTTCGTCTCTTTACATCTCTGCCTCTATCTTTTTTTTTTTTTTTTTTTTTTTTTTTTTTTTTTTTTTTTTTTTTTTGCTTCTGTCTCTCTTGCCCTCAGTTTCACATCCGATCCCTCCCCAGCCACCACCACCCAGCACGTGTGGGCTGGGGGTCTCTTCCCTCCCAACTCCTCACCCCTGGCAGCCGCTCCAAGCTTCCCAGTCCTGGCCTCTCCTGCCCGCCCCTCTTGGAGCCTTGGAGGAGGGGGGCGAAGGAGGAAGGGAGGGCAGCCTGGCGGGCCCACCCCTTTTTGCCTTTCCAGGCGGGGAGGCTGGGCCAGTGGGCCTTTTAACCAGCCTGGGCAGGCCGTGCCGGACACCAGCCCTGGACGCTGTGCCTGGCTCCCGTGGTGCCTGGCTCCCGTGGTTCCGGCAGCCTCCAGCCCAGCCAGAATGCAACAGCAGCCCCCTTCAGGGCCCTTGGCCCCTGCAGCTGAGCCAACCAAGCCCCCCTACAGCTACATAGCCCTGATTGCCATGGCCATCCAGAGCTCCCCGGGACAGCGGGCCACACTCAGTGGCATCTACCGCTACATCATGGGCCGGTTCGCCTTCTACCGCCACAACCGGCCAGGCTGGCAGAACAGCATTCGCCACAACCTGTCACTCAACGAGTGCTTTGTCAAGGTGCCCCGCGATGACCGCAAGCCAGGCAAGGGCAGCTACTGGACGCTGGACCCCGACTGCCACGACATGTTCGAGCACGGCAGTTTCCTGCGCCGACGCCGACGCTTCACCCGGCGGGCAGGGGCTGAGGGCACCAAGGGCCCTGCCAAGGCACGCCGAGGACCCCTCAGAGTGACCAGCCAGGACCCAGCAGTCCCCAATACTGCGACTGGCAGGCAGTGCCCATTCCTGCCAGAGCTGCCAGAGACCAAAGGCCTAAGCTTTGGGGGGTTGGTAGGGGCCTTGCCAGCCAGTATGTGCCCGGCAACCACCGATGTCAGGCCCCGGTCATCCGCGGAGCCCAAAGAGATGCCCACCCCCAAGCCTGCAGGCTCAGGAGAGCTCCCCGGGGCCGTTTCATCTTCTTCATGCCCGGCGTTTGGCTTTCCTGCCGGCTTCTCTGAGGCTGAGGGTTTCAGCAAGGCCCCTACACCCATCTTGACCCCCGAGACGGGCATTGGGAGCAGTTACCAGTGCCGGCTGCAGGCCCTGAATTTCTGCATGGGCACTGACCCAGGCCTTGAACACCTCCTGGCCTCAGCAGCCCCCTCCCCTGCAACTCCCACCCCGCCAGCCTCACTGCGGGCCCCGCTGCCCCTGCCAGCTGATTCCAAGGAGCCCTGGGTTGCAGGCAGCTTCCCTGTCCAGGGAGGCTCTGGCTACCCATTGGGACTGACCCCCTGCCTATACCGGACGCCAGGAATGTTCTTCTTTGAGTGAAGCCAGCCTGACCTCGGGCAGTCCTTGCAGGACCCCTCCCACTGCATCCGCCAGGCTGAGCCTGACTCTAGGATCTGGGGAGCTCTCAAAGGACCCAGCTCTGGCAAGCCAACGACAACTGGGACAGGAAGCCAAGACTGGAATGGTGAACACACAACCAGCCTCCAGGGCCTCCGGACAGACTTGGGGTGAGGGGAAGCAGAGCCCCCTTGGGATTTACTCTGTGGCTCTCAGGGCCAATAAAGCCAGTGTGATAATGAGGATCAGCTTGCTGGATGGTTGGGGGCTGAGGGCCAGGATGCCTGGTTCTGGGGGCAGGGGAGGGGTGCTGTGATTGTGGGGTTGTGTGGCAGGGGTGAGAGACCCTGGATGGAAATATCCCTCGTGAGGACGTCTCCTGCTGGGGACTTTCTCCGGGAGTTTCCCAGGAAGGCAGAGAAAGGGGGAGCAGGGAATGGGGGAGAGAGTGGAGGGGTGCAACTGTGAGAGAAACCAGGCAGGGGGTGAGGCTGGCCTGGCCGGAGCAGCTGGTGCCCCAGTCCCAAATTCTGTGACTCAGCTGCCCCCCGTCATGAGTGGCCAGGGTAACCGTGACCATTTGAGACATTTATTCCATCATATATATATATATATCTTTTCACCAAACCTTGTGTGGTATGGAATGGTTTAACCATTTTACATTGGTGGCATCTGAGGCTTGGAGAGTTTGGCGCTCCTAGCTCTGACTCCGGATGGCACGTAAGTGGCAGAGAGAAAAGCAAGACCTGGTCTGTGTGCTCTGCCCCCAGCCCCTGGCCTGCAGTTTGAGAGAGGACGCAGAGGTGCCACCTAGGGTACAAGCAGAGATGGTGGTGTGTGGGGAGACAGGGGCGAGGGGTCGGGATTCGAACTCCCGAGATAACGAGGCCCTGCCTAGGCCTGTGGAGCCTCCTGCCTGGATTTCCCACACGAATGGGGCCTCCCCGAGTCCCCAGCTTTCTGAGTTCTCCTGGTGACTCTTTAAGACAGCATTCTCTCGTGGGGGGCGGGGGATGGCTGTCCTGGGTACAGCAGAAGTGACAGAGCCCTGACCTTTGGCCTTCTGTAGCTGCCCCCTTGGGGAAGCAGGAGAAATGGGTATATTTGTGGCCCTCATCAGAGGAATGGACTTAGGGGCCTGAAACCTCACTGTACCCCTTAATACCACAGTTGCTGAGGCTTCCTTCCAGAGCCTCGGTCCCCCATCTGGATCATAGGTATAGGGGGAGAAGAGAAGGGCCAGGGATCCTGGAGAACCCCCTTTCTGGCCTTTGGTGCCGTGGCCTGGAGGGTCTTACGTCCCACAAGGTGATACCCAGGGAGCTGGAGACCCCTTCACCGGGCAGGCAGCCCAGTCCCCTCCAGAGGCCCTTCCTGGGCAGGCGGCCACACCAGCTTCAGTCTCTTAGTCTCTGTTCCTCCCTCCTCCCTCAGCAGGTCCCCTGGGGCCAGGGAGGAAGCAAGCCCGGCTGGACAGCCCCAACTGTCTGGTTCCCACAGACTCCAGAGCCAGGGTGGAAAGGGACCTGCAGGGTGGGGGCTCACTGAGGCCAGAGGGGCTGGGAAGGGCCTGGCCAGCTGTGGGGTCCCTCCCCAGCATGCCTGCCAGACGCCCGCCTGGAGCCCATCGAGAGATGGGGAGAAGGAGAGAAGGTCTGTCCTGTCACATTCGGGCAGCCTCGTGGCTGAAAGGGGAGGAGAGAAAGGTCCTGGGGGCGGGGGGATGGGCGAGAAGAGGGGAAGGAGGCTCTTGCTCGGGTTCGTACTATGGTGCGTGCCTGTGTGGGTCAGTGTGTCTCAAGGTGTGTGTGTGTGTGTGCGCGTGTGATGCACGGAGACAGACAAGGACAAGCAGATTCAGGGGAGCGGCGATTCTTTCTCAGTTGGGTCAGGGAAAGAGGCCTCTGCCAGGCACTGTTCCCTGCGGTGCATTCCTGTGGAGACCTGGTGACCCCAGTCCCTTCCCAGCCTGAGTCCTGAGCTGCTAGGAGGATGGGGAGGCTGGCCTGTCCGGGGGAGCCCAGGCCTCTGCACCCTGCCCAGCCCTCCCCTGAGAAGGTTTAGCTTCTGAACTGGGGTGGGGGCTTGGGGAGAAGAAAGCTGTATCCTCTGCCCACCCTTTGCCCTGGGGAAACATGCGAAACAGTCGCCCACACCCAGGAGCGCAGACTCATCTCTGGGCAAGAGCCCCTCTCCACATCCCTATCTGGCTCCCAACATAGTCAAGAAGTGAAGACAGCACCCCCCTCCACCCCACGCCCCGCCCGCCTCAGCCCCAATCCCCAAGCAAGACCCTGGGCTCAGTGCCTGCCTTGGATCGCTGTGTAAGACTGGACGCGTGCCCACCTCTCTGGCCCTGATTTCATTCCCTTTGCCCCAGGGGAGTGGGGGAGCAGGGGAACAGCCTGACTTTTTGAGTCTGGGTCCCAGAGGAGGGTGTGCCCTGGGGGGTGACCTGGAGGGGATCCCATCCTCAGAGGTGCTGGACCAAGAGGCCCAGACACCATGATCTCATGTTGCCCTCTGCTTGCTGCGCTGCCTGAGGACCCACCCACTGGGCCTCCCGCCCTCACATTCTTTCCATGACCCACAGACACCCTCTGGTTCCTGCCCGGCCACCCCCACCTGGACAGGGTGGACAGTGCTTAGCAGAGATTCTGAATGCCCGAGCTGGACTGGCCCAGAGAGTACACCTTGGCATAGATGGTGAGACCGAGGCCAGAGGAGGGAAGTGACATGCCCAAGGCCACACAGCAAGGCAGGAACAGAACTGTCCTCCCAACCCATGGACGGTTCCCCTCTGCTGCTTCCAGCTCTTACTGGACAAGGGCCATCCCATCTGACTCTGCTTCAAGCTCCCTTTTCACGGCAGGTTTGTCTGAAACCAGGAGGGGATCACAGCCCCGACTCCTCCTCCGCGCAGGTTAGAGCCAGAAAGGTTACTGAGCCCTTGCCGGGGAGCGTAGTGGACTAGAGTGTTGTCCCAAACACCAAAAGACTGCAGGTTCAATTCCTGCTCAGGGCACAGGCCTAGGTTGTGGGTTCTAGCCCCGGTCGAGGCGCGTGCGGGAGACAACCTATCAATGCTTCTGTCTCACATCAGTGTTTCTCTCTCTCTCTCAATAAAAAAATAAAAATAAAACGAGGATTTAAAAAAAAGGTACTGAGTCACCTTGCTAAATCAAAATTGAGAAGGTAAGTCAGCGGTGTGTCAGGGTAGTCCGAGGGTTTAATCACAGCGGCGCCTCGGATTCCTGGAATATCAGAGGGGAAGGGGCAGGGCTGGATTCTGAATCCCCTCCGCGCCGAGAAGTGCCTGCCCTGCGGGCTGCCGGGAAAAGGGAGCTCCCTGACTTCAGAGGCAGCCCCTCCAGCCTCCCTGGGGTCAGCTGCTCCGAAGGACTGTCAGGAAGGTCGTCACCTGCTGGTCCTTTGGTCTCTGCTGTCCCTGCCCCCAAGGAGGCCACCCCCACCCACAGGGCTGGGCCTTCCTCAGCCAGCTCCTCCACCCTCCACAGCTTATCTCCCCTCCCGCCCACCCGTTTCCTTCCCTGGTTTCTGGCATTCCACTGCCCAGAGGTCAACACTCCTTCCCACACCCAGGCAGCCCCTGGGCCAGGGGTGAAGAGACCCTCCCCCTCGAAGGGCGGGGCACTCAGAGGCCACCAAGTGATGAGGAAGAAAGCAGGGGGAGGCCGTGTCAGCCAGCCTGGCATCCGCCTTCTGGGAGTGCACGGAGCCCAGGATTCCAGGCTTCTGCCAAACCGGCTCCTCCCCACCCGGGCTCCCATCTCCCCGAAGGCCAGGCTGCCAGCGGCAGCAGAGGTTGCTGCTAGGGAGCAAGGGCTCTGGGGCCCAGTTGCCTGCTCAGATCCCGGCTCTGTCGATTTAATATTTGCAGAGTGCTTAGAACAGTCTAGCATGCAGAAACTGCAATATGAGTGTTTGTTAAGTACAATAAATAAATATTTGGACCTGGGGGGCATGTCCCCTTAAACTGGTTTACCCCCAAGTGAAGGTCAAGCTACTGTGGAGGTAGGGGGATGCAGGGAGAAAAGACTCTTTTACACAGACAAGACTTTGGATTTACTGCCTGGCATCTCCTCTTCCTTGCTGTGTGACCTTGAGCAAGTGGCTTCACCTCTCTGAGTTCTAGTGACTTCATCTTACAATGGGGTCCTAATTCCACCTGCACACTATGTGCACAATCCAATCTATGAGAATAACATTGGAACATAAAACAGCCCCTCTGGAGGACCTTGGACCCTCAGCTCAGTCTTCTCTGCCCCTTCCTTTGCACGTGGCAACACCTCCTCCCGGCCAGCAGGTCTGGAGGTACCTAATCCCCTATTCCTGCCCTGCTGGTAATTAGCTGGTACCTCAGAGGGCCAGCTGGTGGGGCTGAAGGAAGCAGTTCCAAGCTAAAAACAGGCCAGACTCAGTCCAAACCCTGCCTGATGTCCCCTGGAAAGGCCAGGGCTGCCTGCCCCTGCCCACAGTTCTCGGGGTGCACTGATCCTGGATACAAAGGGGAGTCTCATCCTCCCGCTCCAAGTTAAGACAGCCAATTCCCTGGTGAACGTTTTCTCCACCTGTGGGCCTTTGCGCTTGCTGTCCCGCCCTCCCACCTGGAATGCTCACTCCCCACTGCCTGGCTGCTCCATTCAGAGCCCAAATTAAATGCCACCTCCTCAGGGAAGCCTCTTCTCCCCGCCCCACCCACCACCGTCTGATCAGATGCCCCTGGGTTATTCTCTTCCTCTGTACCCTGTTTATTTCTTCCACCCAGCACCGAATGCGGTGTGGGGTTATGCATTTCTGTATGTATTCACTTTTTATTGTGTTTCTGCCTTAGAAGTAAGCTTCAGGAGGCAGGGGTTGGCTCTGCCTTAATCATTGTATCCACTTCCTTAACCCTGATCACCCGGCCAGGCCCTCAGTAAAGGTTTGCTGACTACAAGAGGTGTCATTGTCACCCATTCATTCATTTGCCATGAATTAAGTCTCAGAGAACTACGCCAGCTGGTGTCGCTCAGTGGATAGAGCGCCGGCCTGCAAACCAAAATATCGCCGGTTCAATTCCCGGGCAGGGCCCCAGTAGGCATGCACAAGAGGTAACCACACATTGATGTTTCTCTCCTTCTCTTTCTCCCTCCCCTCCCCTCGGTCTAAAAATAAATAAAATCTTAAAAAATAATCCCCTCATGGTTCACTCCCTCATGCCATTCCTGCGCTCAGAGAAGCCCCCCTGACTACCGCACCCCCATTCACCCCGCCCACGCATTCCGAATTCACTGTTGCCTTCAGAGTTCTCCCTGCTGGAATGAAGTTCTGCCAGGCCAGAGATGCTTTTTTGTCAACAGGCCGCTTGTCCCCAGAACCTGGAACGGCGTCTGGAACACAGTAGGAGCTGGAGGAACTTTGTGGGGCGGACATCAGGTCAGCAGCCTGTGCCGGCCCTAGGGACACCTCTCGTGCCGCTTTCGCACCGGCTCTGGGAGGCAGGGACCATCACTGCCTCATCTCAGAGACAGGGCTCTGAGGTCCAGGGAGGGGAAATAAACAGACTGGAGCCCCATCCTGTCTGACCCGTACCCAGTCGCTGTCACCAGCCCGCCTCCTGAGAGGTGTGTGAGATCTTCATCCGGCTCCTCCTGTCCCCAGAGTTCTCACGGCCACTTGAGCGGACGTGGCCCACCTCCCTCCGGCCTCCCTGTCTCCAATCTCTCTCCCCGACTTGCTGACCAACCTGGCTGCAGACATCCTTCTGAGCCCCAGATCTGACCATAGCCCTTCTCTGCTCAAAACCCTCCCACGGCTCCCCATTGCCCCAGTCCAGCCTGGCATTGAGTTCCTGCCGACTTCTCCAGACGGACCCCCTGCTCCATCCTATGCAAACGCCCGAATGACGTGCTCCCAGGCAAGCCTGTTCTCAGCTCCAAGTCTTTGGACCTGCGACCCCCCTCCGCCTGGAACGCTGCCTTCCCTTGATCTGGAAAAACCCTGCTCCCCTTTGCGCTCAGCTTGGCGGTCACTTTCACTGGACAGAGAATAGGGGTTGGTGTCTTCTTCCATATCCTCCCAGCTTCACTGTCATCCCCAACCTCCTACCCACTGGGGTTGCAGAGGCTGTGAACTCCCCAAGGGCAGGGGCCATGACTAATTCATCTCCAGGCTCTCGCTTGGGGCCAGGCCCAGAGCAGGGACCCAGCAAATAACTGGGAAGTGATTGGATGTGTCGGAAGTCAGACTGCTGGCTTTGCATTCTGACTCCGCTGTTCGCTAGCTGGGAACCCGTGGCCTTGTCTGTCAACTCCCTGTGCCTCAGTTTCCTCATCTGTGCAGTGCTGGGGATGAAATGAGTTCATCCATGGAATCACTTGGTACAGTGCCTGGTGCCTGGTAAGGCCCATTGGAGTGCAAGAGGGAACAGGTGGGGCAGCGGCATGGAGTGGGAGCTCAGTCCCGGTGGGCACATCCTTCGGGGCAGCCCTGGCTGCTTCACGTCCTCGAGGCAGCCCTGTTACTGGCTGAATCTTTTCCCACTGCTGCCCTGTTGGGTCCAAGGTGACCTGTGGAATTCAAGGCCATTGGACACAGACAGGAAAAGGCAGCGTCACCAGCCCTGGTGTAATCCAAACCAGATGCAGCCTCAAACCCATGGGGTGGTCATTGTGGGCTTGGCCAAGGCCCAGAGGCAGGAAATAGTCTTGGAGGAACACTCTCTGGGCTGGGACCAACCGGGAGGAGCTGTCCCATTGAGACGGTTAACCCTTCGCAGCCCACCAAGGGGGCCCAGGACACTGGGCAGAGGAAAGCCGTGGTTCTGGCCCCGTGAGGCACAGCGCACCTTGCAGGAAAGGTCGCAGCACTGCACTATGATGGGCCCCATGCAGGAGGAGCGCGCAACCAGGCACCGTGACAGGCCGGGCACACCAAGCAAGGGGCAGGGGACAATAGCCTGGCACCCAGGACTTGCAAACCCTCAGACTCAGAGCTTTGGCACTGGCCCTGGCTCACCTAGCAGGCCCAAACCAGCTGAGGGCTCACCCCATCTATCAGGGTGGGTCCTAGGGCCCCCCAGGCTGCGGGTGATGGGAACTCTGGGGCTGGGGCCAGGCCTGCGGCGAGGCAGAGACTCGGCCCCGTGTGAGGGCTGCCTCCCCAGCTTTTTTCTAGGTGTGCTCTGTGGCTCTTGAAGGGAGCAAAATCTTTCTGAATCCCCATTTCCCCATCCATATTATTACCTCCAGGGGCCAGGGAGGCCCAGAGGAGGCACCTAATGAATCCAAAGAGTTTTCTAAGGAGTACTCCTGAGAGGGAATGGGATCAGCCCTGTTCCATGGTTCTGGGTGGGCCGCCGGGGCTGGGGAGCGGGGCCCAGGACATAGCGATTTGCGATGTGGCTTTGCTCAGGCCACTTTCCTTCTCTGAGCCTGTTTGCTCGCCTGCGAGACACGGTGAATGAGCACCCAATCCCATATCTTGTCACCGTGGCCCCAGGAACGGCAGAGGAGGGCAGAGCTGAGGTTTTCAAACTGTAGAGCAGGAAACTGAGGGTGGTCCTGGGCGTCAGGAGTCCTAGGTTCTAGTTTCAGCTGTTGCTGCCCCTACTAAGGAGGCTTCCTTGTTTGGGCCTCAGTTTCCCCAGCTGACTCCAGGCCCTGAATCTCTGCTCTCACTGGACCTCATTTCCTCCTCCCCGCTGCCCCCCCCTGACTGCACAGCGGTGACTCATTCCTCATCATCATGCTGTGTGGCCAAGGCTCAGCCTGGGTGGGGACCAGCAAGGTTGAGAGAACTCAAAGGAAACCGCAGGCTTGGCCCAGCTGGCAGGTGGCAGGCGGGCAGGCAGGGATCCACGGCCACGGGGGCCTTGTCCACAAACACATG
This sequence comes from Micronycteris hirsuta, assembly GCA_004026765.1. NCBI lineage: Eukaryota > Metazoa > Chordata > Mammalia > Chiroptera > Phyllostomidae > Micronycteris > Micronycteris hirsuta. The sequence continues at coordinate 47,432 of PVJI01010234.1, forward strand.
TCCCACCATGAGCCCCAGCCGGGATCCCAGCCCCGCAGGCCCTGACTGAGAGCCCTGCCGGGCTCAGCGCCCACAGTCACCTGCCCCCCAGGAGCCTGCTGCAGCAGGACTGCACCCACCTGCTGGGCAAGGGCCACAGTGTCGGTGAGGACTCTGGCCTCACCTGCCAGGACAACGTCCACAGAGGCAGGGGAGGGAGGGGATGAACGGTCATGGTCTTGGTCTGTGAGCAAGTCCAAGATGCTCAGGAGGCAGGCAGTGTAGCAGGTAAGGGCACAGGCTCTGAGCACAAATCCTGGCTCTGCCACCATATGACCCTGAGCAAGTGACTTACCCTCCCTGAAATTTGGCTTCCCCGTCAGAGAAAGGGACACAGCACAGTGACCACTGTGCAGGGTCACTCTGAGCAGCTGACGTGATCCTGAACACAGAGCCGGCCGGGTCCGGCACCCAGCACAATGCACGTGACCTGCCGTCGCTGCGATTCCTGCCGGAATCGACAGATACGCCCACCGCCACCCAAGCAGGTAGACTAGCTGCCCTGCTTAGTCAGTCCCACTTTTGATTCAACGTCCTATTTTACCTCCCCTACTCCCAGCAGGTGGAGCCCCTCCTCTGCAGTGCAGGCCTATGGTGAGGAGGGCTGTGACCCCACCGAGAAGAGCCCCCTCCAGAGGCCTTCTGGGAGACCCCCAGCACCACAGGCCCAGTGAAGACTCTGCTCTCTGCTCATGCCTTGCTCTGGTGTCAAGCAGGGTGGGCTCACGAGCAGACCCCTGCTCTCGGAGACAGAAGAGTCCATTTCAAGCCCCCAAGCCTGACTTGTTGAGTAGTCTTCAAGGTTCATCCCCTCTATGAGCCTCAGTTTCCCCCTCTGTGAAGAGTGAGTCAATATACATACAAGTACTAAAATAGAGCCTGACTCACAGTAATGGCCCAGTAAATGTTAGCTGGTGCTGGGACCGCCCTCTCTCAGATGAGGAAACTGAGGCACAAAGGAGGAAGCCACTTGCCCACGTCACGCGCTGGGCAGTCTGGCTCCTGAGGCTGAGCTGGAGACCAATACACTGTGAACCGATGGACGTCCTTAAGGTGCCTGGCACACGGCAGTTCTCAGTGAATGGGGGTCACCCGTGACTTCCCCTAAGTGAATGCAGAGGGAAGGAGGCCACATCCAACCTGTACATTTATTTACAAGGCACAAGCTGAGAGCAGGTTGGGGCTGCCCCACGGCCTTCTCACTCCTCCTGGGCCTGCTGACCCTACCATCTGAGGCCTAAGCATGACCCCTGGGATGGGGGCCCAGAATGACTGCGTTGAGCCAGCTTGGCCCTCTAGCTAGCTTGAGGGTGGTCTCCCTTGTCCCCCAGGTCCTTCCCCGCCCCCTCCGCCAGGCCTGGGCCGGGCGTCATCTCTCACACGGAGTTCCTGTGTGTTGGTGGTCGGCAAGGAAGGTGGGCGGGAGCCGGACCTGGCCAGATGGTGTGTGCTGGGCCTTATCTGTTGGGCGTGGGGAGGTGGGCAGGGCATGAAGATCCTTTTTCACAAAGCCTGCTCTGTCTCCCCAGCAGCTGGGCCTCAGGAATCAGCTTTGTGGCCTTCCTGCCCCACCAAGAGCCTCCCATCCACAGCCGCAGGAGCCCCCCACACTGGGACCCCAACCCTCCTACTTCAGCCAGGAGCAAGCCCAGGCCAAGGATGCCCAGGTGGGGCCGAGCAGGACAGGGCAACAGTTCCAAGAGGAGGGAGCTGGGGAGGGGATCAACAGGCCCGCGGCGTCCGGGCTGTGGCTGAAGGGCCAGAGTCTGGGAAGGCATTAGCAGGACACATTCAGACCACATCCGAGGCGGCTGCCATTGGGGAAACAGTCACTGCGTGGGGGCGTGGGGAGCCCCGAGCCTCCCAGCCTGGAGCAGCCTTGTCCTGGCCAGCCCACCCTGGGGTCTGGCCCGTCTGCTCTGGCCTTCTGGGCTGTGTGGCCTCAGCCCTGGCCACTGTGCAGCTGCATCCAGGCCTCAGCCGCTCCTGGGGCTCAGACCCCCAGAGCCATCAGTGCCCCCGAGCTGCTGATCTTCTTGAAGCGATTGGCAGCGCTGACAGCAATGAAGTTTTTCTGGGGGAGGAGGGAGAGGGGCCCCAGTCAGCATCAGGACAGGGGAAAAGCTCTGGGGCAGCTGAGTGTCTCCTAAGATCGCTTTTACTGCAGGAAGGCCAGGTGCCCGGGAGGGTGCGGTACTCGAAATGGCCTCAAGAGTCCTTCCTTCACTCAGCAGATTTGTCTGCCGGACTATCGGTCTGCTCAGGGCACCGCAAGTAAAAGATAAACCCCTCACCATGGTCAGGGAGCCCCTCCACACCCTGCCTCCCGCTTTTCTTTGAGCTCATCTCCCTCACCCCACCCCCTTGGTCCTTCTACTCCATCCATGCTGGGTTCCTGCCTGCTCCTCATGCGTCCGACCATGCTTCTACCCCAGGGCCTTTGCACTGGCTGTTCCCTCTCCCCAGGACACTCTCCCCCTAATTACCACACTGTTCACCCCTCACCTCTTTCAGGTCTTCGTTCACTTTCTTCTTCGCAAGGAGTCCGCCCTGACTGCCTGCTTAGAAGTGCGACCTCTCCTCCGGCATTCCTGACTTTCCTTGTATTTCCTAGGGCCCTTCCTTAACGCTTTTACTATCGCCCACCCCACCCCCACCCCAAACTGAATCCACAAAGGCTAAAGTCCTGTCTCTTGTATCCACGGGTGTATCCCCAGTGCAGGGAAGTAGTAGAGGTTCAATAAATATTTGTAAAATGAAGGAAGGAAGACTGTGATGAGGTCGGAGACCTTTTCCTGAGCCCGAGCCCCAGATGGACGCCCCTCCGCAGGGTGGAGGGCCAGCAGCCAGCCCAGGACAAAGAGAGAAAAGCCAGCCCTGTTTTCCAGACAGGGCCAGGCCTGGTCCACAGAACCTGCCAAGGCAGGGCTGGTGGGGCCTGGGATCTGGTGCCAGGAGCTCTTCCTGCCTTGCCGCCCCTCCCTCCCTCCCTCCGCCCCCAGCCCGGCAGTACCTTCCAGCGTCTCTTCATGAGGTATTTCTTAAGCAAGATCTGGGACTTGAGGCGTCGATTACAGCGCTTGGCTTTCTCGGCCAGGTTGTTGAGCCAGGGGTGGGCGAGGCACTGGGCAGCGCTCATGCGGGCCCTGCGGGGCGGGGGCGGCACGGCCAGGGTGGGTGGCAAGCCCACGGGGTGCCGGAGCCCAGTCGGCCTCCCAGCAGTTCCCACCCGGCCTGCATGCGCATGCGCACTGGGCCCACACACAAGGGGTCCACATCCTGTGGTGAGCCTCACCCCTGGTCCTTGACGATGAGGCTGGAGACGAAGTCTTTGGCCTCATCTGACACAGCCTCGAAGGTCTCCTCGTCAAAGTACCAGTTGCCAGATAGAACATTGTTCAGGGTCTCTGTGTCATCGTCTCCCAGGAACGGGGAGAGGCCGCTCAGCCTGGAGGGAGGGGGGTGGCAGGGGGCAGGAAAGTGAGATTATAAAGTCACCTGTGAGAGTTTGGGGGGTGGGGTGGGGAGATCCTAGGAGGCAGCACCAGGTGCTGAAAAGACCCCCAGCTTCTCAAGTGGGACAGACCTGAGTTTGAATCTGGCTGCGTGACCTTGGGCAAGTCACTTCCCCTCTCTGAGCCTCACTCTTCTCATCTGTAAAATGGGCATAATCATCCCAGCTTCCCAAGGTACAGTGAAGAAGAGGAATGGTGAGTGCACAAAGAAATGTCCCCTACCCCTCTGCCCCCACCCTGGGTCATCAGAGATCTGCTGCCCAGAGCCCTGGGCTGGGATGCTGTGCCTTTAAGGGCCTTGGTTTCTCCACTTACAAAGGGGTACAAGGTTCTTCTTTCCTAGTTCTCCCTAGCACTCCCAACCCCCAGCAAACCCCTGACTGAGTGATGGGGCAGAGGGACCACCTCACCAGGACCCCAAAGACAGTCCTGGCCTCAGCTGCCCACCCAGGTGCCCAAATCCCGGGAACGCCGTGCTCCCTCAGGGCTCACAGCATGTAGGTGATGACCCCCAGACTCCACATGTCTGTCTTGTCGGAGATTTGGTCGTAATTCACCACCTCAGGTGACAGGAACTCTGGGGTCCCAAAATTCACCTTCAGCTTCTCGTTGGGGTTATACCTGGGGGTGAGACCAAACGCTCAGAGCACAGCTCCCAGCCCATTCCCAGGCACCCTCCACCCCTCCCTTGCCCTCTGCCCTCCCCGCCCTCTCAGGTGGTACCTCCGTGCCAGGCCGAAGTCAATGATCTTCACCAAATGGCCCGTGGTGTTGACACACAGGATGTTCTCTGGCTGAGGAGAAGGGGTGGCCTGGATTGGCCTCTGACCCGGCTTACCCTCCCTCCCCGTCCAGGGCCACCTAAGTCCCAGGTCCAGCCAGAAGCCCAGGCTGCCAGAATTGGCAGCCCATGCCGGACCCCCAGGCCCACCTGCTCTAGGCACAGGTGTGGGACCTGAGGGCCCGAGAGGGACTCAGCTGAGGCCTGGCAGCCCAAGGCTTCCGGATGGCTGCAGGTGGCATTTTCCTCCATGTAAGGCCATGAAAAAGCAACAGCGTTCTAGCAGGTCTGAGGATGGAGTGATGGAGGCCCGCAGGTGCGAGCCATGCCTAGGCGAGAGGCGGTTCAGGGCCACCACCGGGCATGCGGAGGCCCAGAGACCACAGGAAGAACCCACGAGCTCAGGGCCCCCGGGGGAAGCCTCTCAGGAACGGAGGGCTCCTGGCCTGCTCTAAGATGTGCTACTCTTGTCTCCCCGTTTAGGGGTGACAACATCACCGACAAAATGTCAGGCCCCGCATTGGTACTTTCCACACGGTAGCTCGCCAATCCTCCCAAGCGCTGTGTGAAGCAGAGCCTTTCACTTTGCATCCCCATTCCACAGTCGAGAAAACTGAGGCTCAGACACAGAAGTGACTTGGCCACAGTCACCCAACAAGTAAGTGACGGAGCCAGGACTTGACCCCAGGGCTGTCTGCCCCACTGCTGGTCTCTCGAGATCACTCTTTCTGCCGCCAGCCAATAGCGACCCACAGTGCACTCTGCGGGGTGGGGGCTGGCAGACAGAAGGCCGGAGGGTTGGTTCTTCCAGGGCAAGGATGGTCTCTCCGGGCCCCTTGCTCGCCACCCTCCAAGTCTAACACAAACACCCGTAGGGGCTCAGCCAGGGCTCCCAGAATCCTGTGCTCCGAGCCCAGATGAGCATGTGAAGGAAGCTACTTCAAGGCTAGTCCCTCCCCATGCTGGGTCTCCATCTCCTCTTCATGTAACACAAGGACACAGGATGAATCTGAGGTTATACATAGGGCAGAAATATGTTAAGAAGTTAACCATGGTGATAAGGCAGGAGATTTTGCACAAAAACCCTGATTTCCTGATTTTCAGCACCTCCTGAAACAGCCAAAGCCCCACGCGCTGCCTGAATGAGCTGCCACTGACCTCTGAGTCTGGAAAGTCCTCCTGTCCCCTGGGGGCCTCCACCCTCCTGATTGGCCCTTTAACCCGCTTCTGTTATTCATCTGGACTTTGTGGGCACTTGACTGTCGGCCCCTAACGACACACTTCCGGAAGGCCACTTTCCCACCGGTGCATTCATTAGAGCAGGACACTGATGATTTTAATAGCTCAACCTGGTGCCCCACCAAAACAGGGAGAGGAAAGAAAGGTCCCTGGGTACAATCAGCTGGGCAACAGACACACTGAGATCTCTTTCTGGAGGATGTGAGACTTGCTGAGAAGCCCGGCCTGGAAAATGATTCGTCCTACTTGACTGTGAAAACATATTTTTTTTAATGAAAAACTATTGTTATGCAGAAAGAAGCCCATTTTGGGAGACAGAGGCTTAAGGCTGAGTTTCTTCCCGGGGCATTACATTTCCCTTGGGGACCCTGCTCTGCCCCAAAGACATTGGCTTTACTTGGGGAACGGGAAGCCTCCAATAACACGGTGCCGTCTGGAAATTCAGGGGTCACCCTTACTCTTTCCTTCCCTCCCCCTCCCCTCCCCCACCCCATCCAAACCAGCAGCAAATCCAAATGGCTCTATTTTCAGAATGCACCCATCATCTGGCGACTTCCTATCCCTCGCTGCCACTCGCTCCAGCCCCATCTCTCTCCTGGCTTAGTTCAACATCCTCTTAAATTCCCTCTGCCATGTTGGCCCCATTGAAATCCATCTCCTTATGTCCTTTCTTCCTCCCTTATCAGTGGGGATGATAACAGGACAGCTGACCCAACAGGCTGGTGGGAAGGGTAGGCACCTGGGCAGGAGGGGTGTGCACCCTGAGTGGCATCTGACCCCTGATGACACGCGATGGGTGGAGCCAGCCCCAGCAGCAGCTCCCTGGCCTGCTCCAGACCTCCAATGCTCTGGCCTCTGCCCACTTCTGTGATTTCACCTCGCCCATCTCCCCATTACGCATGGGCTTTTTCATAATGCTTTCAATGGTGTTAAATGATCTACTTATTTGGTCATTATTTTATGGATGCCTGTTTCCCCCAGGAGCTTGCAGGCTCCAGGGGGCAGAGCGTGTCCTTCGTCATCCCTACAGTAACGCCCACGTCTCACGCGGTGCACAGGAGCACACTAGCAGGCGCTCAGCATGTATTTATCCAACCAACATGCAAGTACTGTCCACCTTGCTGACGGGCATCACCCGCCTCGGAGTGCCTGTTCCACCTCTACTCACCTGGCCACTTCCCTACAAACACTAACACCTGCCATGAGAACGGGCCTGGCTGGCACTCACACTGCTCCTGGCTGCTCCACACCACAGCCAAGGTCACGCAGCTCCGGGGCGCCCCTACCAGTGAGTGGGTCCTAAAGTCTGTTGCTCCCCCTAACCTGCTATGGGCGAGGTCCAGAAGAGGGATATCAACATTCTTTCATCAACATTGATGTTCGCGTCTATTCTGAGAACTGCTGCACCGACACTGACTGATTTGTTTTTCTGGCTCCCCTTCTAGAACGGAAGCTTCGTGAGGGCAGGCATTTTGGTCTGTTTGGTTTGCCGCTGGATGTCCACCAGCTAGAACACTGCCTGGCACGGAGCAGGCCCTCAACAAATGTTTGTTGAGTAAATAGACGGACCCTCGCTGTGTCTCTCAGGGCCCGGCACGGGGGAGGTGTTTTGCAACACTTATTAGTAAGTTCTACGAGAGGCACTAAGCTTGGCGTTCACGGGACTGCAAAACACACTTTCAACAAGTACCTAGAATTAGACTGGAAGCTCCAACGAGCAAGAACCAAGTTTTTTGTCTGTTTGTTTTCTGTCTTATTCTCCACTCCTGGTTCTTACTAAGTGCCCAATAAACCCTCTTTGAATCTACAGGTGGAAGGATGGATGGAAGAAGAGAAGAAGGGGCGGGAGGATGGTTGCAGCACTGATTTCAAGTGGCCGGATGCTGGTCCTGACCCCCCAGGAGGCCCCGGCCCCAGTACCTTGAGGTCCAGGTGCAGAACCCGGGTCTTGTGCATGAAGAGAATCCCGTCGCAGATCTGCCTGACAAACACCATGGTGTCCACCTCGGTCAGCTGATAGTCCTCATCCACGATCCTCTCGAACAGCTCGCCGCCCTCGATGCTGCGTGCACAGACCCCTCGACAGGCTGCTTCCGGGCCTCCGGCCCCCCGCCCGGCCCCCTGCCCCCACTGCGGGCACTCACTACTCCAGGAACAGGATGATGTCCTGCGGCGTCTCAATGGCTGCGTAGAGCTGGATCAGATTGCGGTGGTTCAGCAGGTTCATAACCTCAATCTCGAGCTTCACCATTTCCTGGGGACCAAGGAAGTCGGGGGCACCGTCCCAGTGTCATCGCTCCCTGCCCTCCCCCCTCCGTACCTGTGCCCTGACCAGACCTCGCCTGGACCACTGCCCAGCCCTCCTTGCTGGCCTCCTTGGCTCCCGTCTCTCCCTGCCCCCAAGCTTATGTCCTCATCAACCCCAGTCCTCCTTGTTGGGACACCATTCCTTTGGGGTTCTTCTCCTGACCGAATGCTGGTATCCCAAGGGCTCAGTCCCCCCAGCTCATCCCTCCCCTCCCCACACTTTCTCCTTGGGCATCCTCCTCAAGCCCCAAGACTAGGTAATTCCGCCCAAATGTTCTAGCTCTCCATATACACCTCTCCACCTCTGAGCCCTCCTGTGGACTCAACATACCCATATCTCCAGCCCCCTGACTGCCATTTCCCTTAGATGTCTACTAGGCATCTCCAATCCATCATGTTCAAAACTAAGCCCTTGCTATCACCCCGTCCCCACAGCCGGGTTGCCCTCAGCTTGCCCATTAGAAATAGGACCTCGCTCTTTGCCCAGGTGTGCAGGACTAAAAGTTGAGAGCTGTTCCAGATTCTTCTCTTAACCTTGCCTCCTCACACCCCATATCCAACCCATCACTGAATCTTCAGACTCTACGTTCCAACTAGATTTCAAATCCAGAAATTTCTCGCCTCCTCCGCCACTGCCTTCCCAGCCTAAGCCACCATCATGTGTGACTTTGAGAAAGCTCTCAAGCCAGTTGTCACATTGGTAGTTTGAAATCAGCTGTGGTAGAAATATTTACACCATGGAAATTGGCAAACGCTACCCATCAGGCCTCTCCCCGCAAGGTCCCCCCAGAACATCATATCACCACCCGATTGCTTCGCCTCTCTCATTCCCCCATTCCTTCACTCATACCTCATCTTACGTACATTCATTCCTCAGGAAGCCCTAACCTCGCCCACCAGAATCAGCTCCACACTCCGTTTCTTAGCTGCCTTCATTTTCTTCCCTAACCCTTCCCAGTTCCGGGCACCCCGCTTTCTGCTGCGTTTTGCTTTCTAATTGTCTGTTTCTCTTCTCCAGCACAGCAACCCATAAGGACAGGGACTTGTTTAGTTCACTGTCATTTCCCTTGCATGGTGAATGGCATGAAAAAAAATTGCTGGATAATTAATTAATCAATAGCTGCCTCCAATTCTTTCACACGGCACACAGGGACTGAGCATCCACGCCGAGCCAGGTCCAGGATAGAGGCCGGGACTCAGGCTCATCAAGGGGAAGAGGCAGTAAAAGACAGAGTCACAAAGAAAACACGTGCCTTCCAACGCTGTGGAGAGCTAGGCAGGGAGTTCAGGGCTGCAGCGCCCAGAGCTGCTTCTCACACTCATCCTGGGCTCCAGGCCTCTGTGTGCTGTGCTCTCTGCCTGAAATGCCCATAACCTCACTCCCAGGCTCCTCCTGCCTCAACTCAAGGCTCACCAGCAGTCATCTGCTGTTTCTATCACTCAGGCCTCTCCTCCCACAGTTTCTCCTTCCTCATTGTCTTCCTCCTTAAGGAGACAGCCAGGCCAGGAAGCTTCGCTGACCCCACAGGCTAAAACAGGAGCCTCCTCTGCCCCCTCCTCACCAAGCCTGCCCTGGCCTAGCTTTGCCCAGTTACAGCTCTCACCTCACCAGGTGGCTGGGTCATCATCACCTCCTCACACCCCGACTCCCTCACTCCATGTGAGCCCCTTCCTTCCTTCCCTCCCTCCTTCCCTCCTTCCTTCCCAAGCTCTGCTCTCAGCCTACGCTGAACCAGACCTGAGCTTCGTGCTGGAGGCGGGTCTCTAGACCAGGCCTGTTACCCCTGTGCTCTCTGAGGGCGGGGGCCTCATTCTCTCCACTTCCGGACCCCCCCACCCCCACCTGTGCCCCGAACAGGGCCTGGCCCAAAGCCTGCACGTATCAGTGTTTGTTGACTTGAACAAAGCAGAGGGCATGACTGTCCTGTGCCTAGAAGGGGAAGTCCTGGGATAAGTTCACTAATGGAGGCGTCTAGTTCACACTTATGGGCATGAGGACCCAGGGGCAGGGCTGTCTGTCTGTCCATCTAGACAGACATGTGGGTAGAGGGAGATGAGAGTGACTCCCCCAAGATCCCCCCCTTTCACATGGCAAGCCTCCATCCCCACTACCTTGTCTTTGGGTGTCTGTTTCTTGATGACCTTGGCTGCCAACTTGAGGCCTGTGGCTTTCTCTGTGCAGGTACAGACTGCTCCAAACTTGCCACTGGAGAGAGAAAAGGCCAGGAGTGAGGGGTTCCCAGGGACAAGGGCTGAGGCCCCTGCGCTCTGTGCCCATCTGGATCCCCACCTTGAGACGGGGACACTCACCCCAGCTAGCCCTGACTCCCTTCTGAAGCTCTACTGTGGGGACAATGGCTGAACTAGACAAACTGGGGACATGGGAAGGGCAGGCTGATCTGAAGGGTGGTCCCTGATGTGACAACTCACAGGCTTGGGGACCGGGGGCTCTGGGCCCCAGAGGAGGAGCCCTTCGGTGACTTCTACAAGGCAGGAGTCACCGTGGGAGGGTCAGTGTGGTGCCTGCAACCGAGGCAGACAGGAAAGCACTGGGTGCTCCCTATAGAAAATGCCAAACGACTGAGGAGGTGTCTGTGTGAGTGACAGTGACATCAGCAACATGACAGCTTGCACATGACAGGTGCAGCCACTAGAAGCAATTGTGTCCACGTGGGTCACAGCCAGTGGATGTGGTGGGGACTCACACAGGGAAGGTGTGAAGCCCCAAGGGGTTCGATGCTCTGCAGGGGCTCGGGGGCTCAGGGTCCCAGCACTCACCCGCCCAGCGCCTCCTTGGAGTTCATGATGAATTCACTGTTGACATTTCCTGTCCTCAGCTCCACAATGCGGTGGGGGAAGGGGGCTGGGGGCGGTGGGCAATCATCTGGAGCGTAGCAGAGCCATCAGTCAGTGCCAGGGGCTGCTGAGGATCCGCCCTAGTACCACCCCCTCCCACCTGGCCTGGGCCATCCAGGAAAGTTCACTGAGCGAGACCTAGGGGACAGCTTGGCTCTGGGACGGGGGCCTGGGGGCCCAGTTTCCAATTTCAATTCTGCCACCAATGTGCACAATGCCTTTGACAGCGGGAGGCTCAGCCTCTCCCACACAGAAATGGGGATGACCAATTAGACCACTCAGACCCTCCCCAGCTGTCTGCACTTCCCTTGAAATAAGAACAGTACAGCCCTGGCTGGTGTAGCTCAGTGGATTGAGCGCGGGCTGGGAACCAAAGGGTCCCGGTTTGATTCCCAGTCAGGGCACATGCCTGGGTTGCGGGCCAGGTCCCCAGTGAGGGCCATGTGAGAGGCAACCATACATTGCTGTTTCTCTCCCTCTCTTTCTCCCTCCCTTCCTCTCTCTCTAAAAATAAATAAATAAAATCTTAAAAAAAAAAAAAAAAGAACAGTACAGTGGTGGAGTGCCAGATAGGGGTCACTACGTCTGATGGGATAGGTGATGGGACGCGCCTACCATCCCCTCAGATGTCACCACAAACTGGCCTGCGGAAGTGGGTGTCTAAGCTGTGCAGGGCCCCGCGGAGGAGGGAGAGCGGGCAGGGAACTGGGCGGAGGGAGGAAGGGACGGAGTTTGGTAGGGAGAGGCTGCCACCTAGTGGCAGCCACAGGGAACGGGGGCCCTGGAGGCCGACAGGCTGAACCGTAGGGAACGGAAACCTCTTTATAAATAGCAAGAGGTGGCAGGGAAGCCGAGCTGGTGATAAATCAGACGGTCCTTGGAGGTTGTTCAGGTCCCGTCATCCTGAGGATGTGATTTCAGGGCGGGGCGGGGCGGAGGTCTCGACCGCTGCTCGGGGAAGGAGGCAGGACTCCTGGCTGCCGCCCAGCCGCCAGGCCCTCCCACCCTGTCTGGGTGGCACTGTGCCGCTCACCAGGCAGGCTGGCGGGTCTCCCAGGGCACCTCGGCCCAGAGCGGGGGTGTCAGGACACTCTGGGCTCTCCTGACCCCATCTCACCCCACCCCCAGCCTTGCCGCACCTTTGCCCAGGCCTATTCACCTACTCGCCAAGCTCACGCATGCTCAGAGGCTCCCTGCCGCCCGCTGAATAAACCACCCGCTCCTGGTCTGATGATTAGTTGATCCGCGCCACAGTCCTGCCGCGTCTCACGTGCCCAGCTTCCTTGGCCACTGCTTCCACGCGCAGACACCCGTGCTCCTCAGCTCACGAATCCTCTGTGGCTCCCATGACCCTCCCCACCCCGTCGAGGAGGTAGTTTAACTACCAAAGCCTGGCATTTTAGTTTTTCTACTACTGACTTAAGATTCCACTGTCCAGAGTTGGTATTGCACCAACAATATGCCTGGCTTTCTTCAAAGTCCCATTTTAGCCAAAGTAAAAGAAAGCAAAAGTGAGCTCTGGAGTTAGGTCATCCTGACAGTACAAATCCCATCCTAGCTATGGATTTTGCAGTACTCACTCCATTTCCCTTATCTGAGCCTGTTTTCCCGTCAATCAAAAGGGACTAGAAACTCCTGCTTTCTGGAGCTGTGCGGCACTTCGATAAATCGCGGTGGGTGAGACATGGCTCAGAGCAGTTCAGCCCTCTAAACTAAGGAGACTTGGGGAACCCCCTTCCCTCCTCCCTGGCCCACAGGCAGCCCCAGCCCATGCCTGCCCCTGGCCTACCCAAAATCTGGAAGCAGTCCTCCTCCCTGGCTGTGGGACAGAGGGCCTGCCCCACCTCCGATCTCTCCGGGGACACAGCTTGGAACTCGATCCCCCTCGAGGTGTCCTCTTGCACCTTAGCCTGGCCAGCCTGGCCTGAAGCCTTCTCTCCTGCTTCCTCCTGGCTGCCTCCCAGGATGTTTTTCCCTTCTTCTGCTTCCTTGGCTGGTTCGGGATCTGTGGGGCCGGGGGTTATGGGCACCCCTTCAAAGATGAGCTCTGATGCCTCATTTGGGGGCTTCTTGGCCAGCAGCTTCTCAGGGCTAGAAGGCGAGAACACAGAGGTGATGCCCTCGGCAGCCTCGGCCCCACGGTGGCCGCCGCACGGCTTCCTGCTTCCTGCTTCCTTGTCTGCTCTCTGAAGCTAATATAACCCTGCCCCTTCCCAGACCCCCAATGCATGGGGTCATGCATCCAAATTCACTTTATACAAAATTAAGGGATGTTAATATTATCATAAATGACCATGATCATTATCTTGACTATCAACACACTAATAGATCGTTAATAACTATTAATGAGATTTTTGATAGAGTAATCATTATGTGTATATAATTAGGGAGATTACATAGCTCTTGATTCATAAAAACTACAGCAATGCAATTGATATTAATGTAAAATTTTAAGTGATATGGTGTTATTATCGTGGTTTACAATACATCATTAATGACCTCATTAATATCATTAACATTCAGGTAAGTGTAATTGATTGCATCGTAAGACTGATATTTTACTATAAAAAAGTATTAGTAAGTTATGAAAGTAATAGTAAGGATCTACCAATCTGTTGTTGGTAATCTTTCCATGTTATACTGATAATTATACTAAGAAGAGGGATTATCCTTTCCCTTTGACATCTCGGCTCCACTCTGGATAGACCCAATCATCCTCAGGACAGAGGAGCTCAGCGCAACCCCTGGGGATGGAGCCCAGGACCCCTCCCGGCTCCCAGGCAGGGGGCGTTCACCTGGAGACGCTGGCAGGGCAGCTGGGGCTGTGTGAAAAGGCGGGTAAGCCACTCCTGGCCTCGGCTTGGCCCTCTGCTGCCTTCTTTCCTGCCTTGGGCTCTCCGGGATCCTGGCTGCCTGAGGTCCCCTGGTTGTCGTCCTCGTTGGGCTTCTTGACACCGGCCCCCGCTTCTGGAGTCTGGGTCTGCTGGGGCAGGGCTGCCAGCTGCCCCACACTGCCTTCCGCAGGACACTCACCCAAGTCGCCTTCTCCCTCCGGGCCCTGGCTGCCAGTTGAGGGTTGGGCCAGGGCATCATCCCCTTTCTCTGAGGCAGAGACTTTGTCACCTTTCTTCAGGGTGGGCGGACAAGATTCTTTCTTTGGGTCCATGGGTCCAGGTTCCTTGTTTGGAACTGGGGGACCAGGTTCTTTCTTTGGATCTGGGGGGCCATGTCCCTTCTTTGGGTCTGGGGGCCCAGGTTCCTTCTTTGGATCTGGGGGGCCAGGTTCCTTCTTT
>PVJI01010235.1:0-10306 GCA_004026765.1 Micronycteris hirsuta
CTCCATCCATGCTGTTGCAAAGGGTATAAGCTCCTTCTTCCTCTCTGCTGCGTAGAATTCCATTGTGTAAATGTACCATAGTTTCTTGATCCACTCATTTGTGGATGGACACTTAGGTTGTTTCCAGCACTTGACTATTGTGAATTGTGCTGCTATGAACATTGGAGTGCATTGGTTCTTTTGAATTGGTTTTTCAGGGTTCTTAGGGTATAATCCCAGTAGTGGAATTGCTGGATCAAAAGGCAGTTCCATTTTTAGTTTTCTGAAGAAATTCCATAATGTTTTCCACAATGGCTGCACCAGTCTGCATTCCCACCAACAGTGCAGTGGGGTTCCCTTTTCTCCACATCCCCTCCAACAGTTATCTGTTGCTTTATGATTGCCATTCTCACCAGTGTGAAGTGATATCTCACTGTGGTTTTAATTTGCTTGTCTTTGCTGGCTAGTAATGCTGAGCATTCTTTCCTATGTCTCTCGGCCCTATGTATGTCCTCCTTGGAGAAGTGTCTGTTCAGGTCCTTTGCCTATTTTTTATTCGAGTTATTTTTGTTCCTGGGGTAGAGTCATGTGCATTCTTTATATATTTTGGAGATCAAACCCTTGTCAGAGGTATTGTTTGCAAACATGTTTTCCTATACAGTTGGTTCCTTTTCCATTTGGTTGATGTTTTCTTTAAACATACAGAAGCTTTTTACTTTGATGTAGTCCCATTTGTTTACCCTTTCCATTATGTCCCTTTCCCTAGGGTATGTATAGGTGAAAATGTTGCTGTATGGAATATCTGAATTTTTCCTGCCTGTGTTTTCCTCTAGGAGTTTTATGGTGTCACAAGTTATATCCAAGTCTTTTATCCATCTTCAGTTTATTTTTATGTATGGTGTAAGTTGGTGATCTAGTCTTTCTTTCTCTCTCTCTCCCCCTTCCTTCCTTCCTCTCTCTCTTTCTTTCTTCCTTTCTCTTCCTCCCTTCCTTCCTTCCTGTACTTGTCCAGATTTCCCAACACTATTTATTGAAGAGGCTATTTTTACTCCATTTTTTGTTCTTGCCCCATTTGTCAAATATTAACTGACCATATCAACATGGGTTTATTTCTGGGCTCTCCATTCTGTTCCATTGATCTATGTGTCTGTTCTTATGCCAGTACCGGGCTGGCATAAGATTGATTTTATATTGTGGAATTAATAATAGTTCCCACCTGTGGATATTCAGATTATTTGTTCAGAATACTCTTTGGAGCTCCACCTCCCTCCATAGATCAAGATACTTACACAACCCTTGACTTGGGATTGGCTCTGTATTTTTTTCATATTTCAGACATCCAATAAATGCAGTGCTCTCTGTAGTACTACTGATTTGAAGATCCAGTGAACCTAGAAACATCATTTGTGAATTCTTCTCTGACAGCAGTGCCTCTGCATATATATAATCTCCTTACATATACACCCTCATATTGTTAAAGGGACTCTGCCAAGACAGGGGAAGATTTAGAGACACTTTACAGCCAGCCCTCCACATGGTAAAGCCCATGTATCTCTGAGAATCTGCTCAGAGGACACATCACCAGCCTCCATGTTATCTGAGGACAAATAAAATGAACTGGCTGGCAAACCTGGCAATGAGGGTTGATAAGTCCTGGCATGTGTTACCAAGGACAAAGATACAATCTCTTTCCACATTAGATCTCAAAGACTGTTATTCTGTCATCATAACAGCCTCCCATATTCTGCCTAACAATACAAAGGAAAGAAAACAATCAAGTCAAATTATACAGTACAGGTGATATAACTGACCTCATGTACATGGGGCGTAAGTGTTTTCACTCAAAAGTTTCAAAGAAATGTTGTTCTGTCCTCAAAACACATCTGCATTTGCATTTACTTTCAGTAATATTAAAACCACCATTTTTTACACTAGATGGCAGTCAACATGTGCCATATTGTATGTTTCCTGGTGAATTTTCTCTCAAATGACTTATAGGTACCATCAAATAAAACAAACAAACAAACAAAAAACATGCTGAATTATTATTTGTTAAGTGCTTCTCTCTCCTTAGCAATTACTTACCACCATACTCTATTATTAATGAGCCAGTTGGGCTTCTGAGTCTCAGTACAGTTTTGAATCTGACAAAGTTCTTCTGGACCTGCTGCACCTGTAGGAGAAAGGCCCTTGCTGCAATTTTTGGGCAGTGTTTGGTGTTTCTCCCCATCACTTATTAACCAGTTATATCTCTAAATAAAGTATACAAGTGAAACTTTCAGCTGCCTTTTTCCAAAAGTGACTTGGATTATGAGGATTTAAGGTCATAAATTTTTATTTGAAACTTAATCATATGACAGGCATTGGATTCAAATATTATACGTATATTATTTAAAAAGAAATAAGCTCAACATTCTACCTAGTGGACATTTTTTCATATATATTATTCATGTTTATAGTACATGTGCATCTATATGTATAGTGCATGTGTGTATATATGTCTATGTGTGTATATGTATATACACACGCATGCATATGTTTAGGAAGTTGGGGAAACTACAGTACTAGGAAAATATGACTCAATTATAGGTGGAAATATAGGCAAGGGGCAGTCAATGACAGAAACTCCGGAGAAACGATTTGAGGAGAGTAAGAGGTAATAATTGATAGATGATGTCTAATACTGATAGCAATATTTGGTGATATCAAATTTAAGAATTGGAGTTTATGGTTATGCACATAATCCATATCTAAAGACAAAGAACATATTGTGTTAAGTCAGGTTAATAATCAAGATAAGGATCTGGCTGATGGGGTGGAAGGTGTTAATATAAGGAAGACAAGCTAGGAGGAGGTTTATTTAGCACTAGAGTTTACCAAACTTGTTTATATCAAAATTATCTTTGATCTTGCATTATCCTAAGAGGCAGGGACCATTACTCTCTCTATGGATGAAGAAACTGAATTGCAAATAAATTAAGCCAAATTTTCCCCAAAGCACACTGCTAATAGTTACTGAATCATCTATCTATCTTAAACTATGCTCATCCCTTCCTCCTATCAGAAAATATTGGAAGTTTCTATTGTGTTATTGTTATATAGCATAGCACCTGTTACAGTGTGAGGGGTACACAGTAAAAATAACCCTTCGCTCAACACACAATTGGGAATACCAAGTGAGTCAAACAAATGGAGATTAAAATATAACCATTATTTCTGATAAAATTTAGTAAAAGAGCATGACTTTAGGTCTGTTATGTAAGCGAATTGGTTAATATTATTCCTCTGGATGGAATTTGTCCAGTTAGGTAGAGCCCTAAATAATTATAGTATACTACACCCCTGATCCCCACCTGAAAGGAGAAAGAGAATGCAGAGAGAAATATAATGAAAAAAATTGAGTCAGCAATCTGATATGTCACTTCCACTGAGTAGGAGAAAGAGAGGTTGTCTTTCAGGGAGTCCCTCACCAGAAAACACAAGAGTAAAAAGGAGGTCCTCTCTACCTAAGCAAGTCTGGTTTTCAACAAAAACTTACAGTGTGAACTTAAATGAGAAGTTATAGTTTGATGCCCACTGACTATGATCTGTTTATAACACAGTATGTTGAACTCAATTTTTTTAGTTTTATCCTGACATTTTTGATGCTTTTAACCTTTTATTGCCTGTTACTTTAATTCAAAATATTATTTTGAAGGTATTTTCACATAATTAGAAATAATAAGAAAAATTTACAGATAACAGGTCACATTGGGTTTTAGAAGGGACAATTAAAATGGCCAATCTTTGAGGATAAGGAGTTATATTTTGTTGTTTACAAAGAATATTTCACTCTTGACATCTAAGTAAACTCTTACAATCATTTTGGAATTTGTCATTATAAAATCATCTCTACAGATCAATGGGGGAAGCAGGCCACTAAGAGATATGGTTAGGAGACCTGACAACCGATAGTTAAAGGGAAGTCAGGAACATTGAACCATGTCCCGTGATGAGTAACCTAGTACATGACACAACCAAGCAGCATGCACAGACATATCTATAAAAGTGACATATGAAGCATTCACCTCAGCAGCCACTTTTGCTCCCTGAAAAGATGAAATGGTTCAGGGAGGGTAACCCTGGGTGCTTTTAAGAACTGCCTGGTTAGGTTCCATATGCCCTTCTCAACCACCAGAAAAAGAAGAAAGGGTTCTGCACAGACTCTGACCAGAAAACAATAATAACAACTGAAGCAGAAGAGAAGCATCTCCCCAGAGGACGCATATGAGAAAGTGCAACACAATGTTAAGCATAAACACAGGAGTAAAAAGTAGGTAATGGGAGAAGCTGATTTGAAAAGCACAGGTGAAAGAGGGGTTGGAAGAAAGGAAAATGCCACCATCGATGAGAGTATGTGTTTTCACCCACTTTAAGAGAATTAATTTTTTCTCTGGTTATATTTTTCTTTCTTGGTTGTTTTGTTGAACATGTTCCACTTATAGGTGAGACCATATGGTATTTGTCTTTCACCACCTAACATATTTCACATAGCATAATGCTGTCCAGATGCATCCATGAGGTCACAAAGGGTAGGAGATCATTCTTTCCGCTTCATAGTATTCCATTGTGGAAATGTACCATAGATTTCTGATCCATCTATTTACTGATGGGCACTTAGGTTTCTTCCAGCACTTAGCTATTGTAAATTGTGCTACTATGAACATTGGGGTGCATAGGTTCTTTTGAATGGGTGTTTCAGGATTTTTAGGGTATAATCCCAGCAGTGGAGTTGCCTGGTGAAATAGCATTTCACTTTTGGTTTTCTGAGAAAAATCCATACTATTTTCCACAGTGGTTGCACAAGTCTGCATTCCCACCAACAGTGCACTAGGGTTCCCTTTCCTCCACATCCTCTCCAACACTTGTTTGTTGATTTGTTTATGACGGTCACTCTCACCAGTATGAAGTGGTATCTCATTGTGGTTTTAAGTTGCATCTTTCTGATGGTTAGAGATGCTGAGCATCTTTTTATATGTCTCTGGACCCTCTGTATGTCCTCCTTGGAGAAATGTCTGTTCAGGTACTTTACCCATTTCTTAATTGGATTGTTTGTTTTCCTGGAGTGAAGTCATGTGAGTTCTTTATATATTTTGAAGATCAAACCCTTGTCTGAGGTATTGTGGGGATTTCATCCCAGCTGAAATCCGTGGGTGACTGCAACCCGATACATGAAAGAATCTCATACCGAGACACGTGGGGAGAAGAGAGTCCAGAGCCACGGGAACAATTCCTCCATCTTGGGAAAAGGCCTTGTGGGTAGCTTAGCCGGGGTTTTTATTAGAAGCTTTAGGACATATTTACATTGTTTTGATTATTCATGGGCTTAGGCAGAACAGGGGTAGGATTACTCACTAACAGAGCATTAGGATGTAAATTCAGGTCCAGTGGCAGACAGGACCAGGGTACACATTAAACAGTACTCAGCAAGCCAGAATTTTTTAAGATACATCTTTGCCAAATTCCCATTAGAGAATTCCTATTCCACAGACATGATCCACACTTGCCCACACAGGAATCACGCAGAGCTGTGCTCTGACATGTGTGATATCTGGAACGTGCGTGTTTTCACGCATGTGGAAAGATCTGCTACATCTCCCCTTTTTTTCTTAAGAAATCCTTTTCTACAGGCATGGATCACACCAGCCCACATGGGAGTAGTTCTTCAAACGGAGCTGGGCTCAGACACGCATGATTTCCCGGGGCTACGATTCTTCATGCGTGTGAAAAGAATTTATATATCTCCCCTTGTTTTTCTTATGAGAATTTAGAAGCTGGATTGACTTAATAAGATTTGCTACTTGCTGGTCCCTTCCACAACCTTGGGAGAATAATTTACATATGTAGCGAAGCATACAGATTATTAATATAATCAGTAAACAACCAGTGGCTATGAAGACCCATATTTTCAGATTAAAATTATTAAATCAAGGCTGGGGATTTAGCCAGCCGAAATGGTCACGGAGGCTTTCAAATATCTCCTGTTTAGACAGGTGTTGGATGTCCTGCAATTGTTGATGTAATTCCAATTGCAGTTTATCAATCTGTCCTTTTAGATTAGTAGAAAAAGCCCCTCTAAGGCGATGTTGGATATCGTTCCAGGTATACTGGCTGGAATTCTGCTTTGGTGTAGTTGATGGGCAGTTTGGAGAATTCTGGATTAGTAGGTTCCCTTTTGATATTGAGAAATTAGGTTGCTGTCAGGGAAGTCTGTCTTCTGTCACATGACCTTGCTTTCCTTGTCCACAGCTTTGGAGATTTTTTCTGTGGAAAAAACAGAAACAGACCCTTCCCTTCCTAGCTAAGATGTGGAGCTAGGGACTTGAATTGAATGGGGTGATTGCTTGGACTAATATTGCAAATCAAAAAATCTTTAAATTGTAAAAGAGTCATGTTTAAATTTATGGGAGAGATATTCTGACCTCCTCCCCCTTTTTTCTTATAAAAAATAGGGTTTAAAGTTTGTAAAGACTTTTGGTTAAAGATGAATAAATGCCAAGGGCTTGAATAAATGATTCTCTCTGAAAATTGGCCAGTTTTTCTTGAGAGATTAGTTATAGATTTAAAGAACAACCTGGGTGTTTTATGCAAAATGATCAGTTTTGCATATAAGACCCATGTCTATGTTTTGATTTTATTTATTATTAAAAAACAATTCAGCCCTGGTAAAGTTGGTGAGCAGATATCAGATTTATATATTTATTTGGGAAAAGCTGTTGAAGTACACACCTAGTATTGAATAATATTACAGATATCACTCTATATAAATTTGGGATACAAACAGGATTTTAGCAATCCGATTCAAGATTAACACATTATGTTTAAAAACCATAATGAATAAATTGCATGATATTTTAGAAAATATTCTTATATATTATATTAATTATATTCTTTACTTAAGTTTTGGGTTACTCTTTAAAAGATAATTTTGAGGAGCAGATTAATAACTAGATTATAACATCAGATTAATTCCTTAATCTTTAACTGTAAATTGAAGTTTAAATATGAAGTTTATATTGTATGAAGTATTGTATAACATACTTATTAAAATTAGAATATTGAGATAATAGTATTATTAATGGCTAGAATCTGGCATCCTGATTGCCAGAGAATATCTTTCTATTAGTTAAATAGAATAAATTATAAGTTGATAAGATTCCCTTAAAGACAGTAAGATAATAATTATCTGGCTGATGAGTGTTGTTACCCGACCCAAAGTAGGGGTCTTAGTGATGATTTGGCGATGCGGTGATTGTGGAGTTTCCTTTTTCTTCAGCCGGAAAACTGGAGACAGGCTGCCAGTGGCTTTTTGGGGCAGCCATGGGGTTAAGGATCTTGGAGTGGTGGGGGTCTTGTGTATTCTGTGGAAAAAACATAGAGACACCTCCTTCCCACAAATTAAACCTACACCTGGCCTTTTTTTACTGTAAAGTTTAAGGTTAGATTAAAAAATTATAAATCCTGAATTTTTACAGTTTATTTAGAAAACACCTACAAGTTATGGCTTTCACAGCAGGTTTAACAGATTAAACATGAAGTGCTTTAGCTTTCTTTATTTCAAGTATTAAAGAAAAATGAGGCTATTAAACATGAATATTCGCTTAAAGGTGATAATGCACATTTGCCTATAAATATACTTTGGAGAGATATTAATCTTGATTTTTAAAACCTTTACAGTATCTTTATAATGTGGAGCCTCTTTTTATTTCATGAGGCAAAAAATGTTTTACTGTTATTTTTGATATGGTTGTTTAAGAATTTTTGATGGAAGATTAAAAGCAAACTTTTGACAATTAGTATTTTTGCTGACATTCTAGCAAGGGGGGTTTGTGGAAGAGCCAACTGGCCCCCCGTAGTCTTGTGAACTATTTTCAGGAGTTGATAAATTCCTCTGGTGTAGCATTTACTCGTCAAGTGCCTTTAGTGACCTTTATTAGCCAATTTTTTATGGGGAGGTAGCCAGTCTCCCCAATAACTGAGTTAAAAATTGGTGTTATGTTTTCCACAAAAAATGGCTGGTTTTTTGTGGAAGACTGTACACCCATATTTTATTTTTATCATTAAATGGTCACGGCTTTGGCACAAGGAGGAATTAGATTGAAAACATACATATTTTTTTTTGAGCTTACTAAATATTTGGGAAGAATAATTGTAAATGACTTTGGAGTAAACTGTGGGAACAGATTACAAGCAATACAGAATAATATTAGATTTTATTTCTATTGTTAGGGGTTTAGTGAAAATGCTTCGAAACAAGGATAACTCAAATTATAGACAATCCTGAGTGGCAGATGAAATGGTCAGGCAAACCTTTTCTTTCTAACTTGGACACCTGCTAAGCTCTTTCTTTTCTAATTTTATTTCAAAACTTGACACATACAATTTACAGTCTTGCCTTCAATCCAATCTTATACTACCTGGCAAAAATACCAATCTTTGACTAGCATTCTTTTCTTCACTTCCTTTTACTCTCTTTCCCTCAAACCTTTTCTAACCTCTGTCTAGCTTTCTTTTCTTTCAATTCTATCTTATTATTCATAACTCACCTGACCTTTGTTAAAATACATACACTATTCAGTTTGGCTATAAAGTATTATAGATTACAACACTAAGATTTTATGACTTTAATATTTGAAGTGACATATTTAAGGTTTATTTATATATACTTAATATATGTAATAAGTATTATTTATATAATTAATAAAATACATGGCCATAATAGCTTATGAATATATAAATGCTATTATGTTATTATCTTTTTTGTAATTATGTAATATTAAAATGGCACACAGCTGCCTATTAATGCATGCTTTATTTATTTGCTATATGCCTTTTTAATATTTTATTTATAGAAATAGTTTTAATTTTAATAATAAACTCAGAGGTTACTTAGAAACATTATTATAAACTTTAAATACATACAAACTGGTATTTAATATTTGTATTTATATTTTAGAAAATATTTAGTATTTTTAAAAATCTGAATTAGGATAAAATATTGTTTTAATAATCCAAAAGAATTACAATTTTTAAAACTTTATCTTAGATTATTAAGCACTTAAAAATGAACAGTAACATCTATTTTTCAAAATACCTAAGGATATAATTTTATTTGGGGTTAAATGCAGAGATTAGGGTGAAATTTGAGAGATGTTGGAAGCCTAATTGGATTTACAACTTTTATTCACAACTTTTAGCTAA
The DNA here is from genome assembly GCA_004026765.1 of Micronycteris hirsuta. Classification (NCBI taxonomy): domain Eukaryota; kingdom Metazoa; phylum Chordata; class Mammalia; order Chiroptera; family Phyllostomidae; genus Micronycteris; species Micronycteris hirsuta. The sequence continues at coordinate 9,220 of PVJI01010235.1, forward strand.
CTTGTGGGGGTGTGCCCACAGAATTCAGGCGTAGGCTGTTACCATGGAGAAAAGCCGATGCTGGGCTTGTCTTTCAGCCTTCTCAGAGGCGCGTCCTTGTGATGTCATTAGATATGGCCTCCATTTTTGTAGTTTTTGCTCACGGTGGCCATCTTAATTGTAGGCAGGGGACCGCCTAACACGTGGTAGGTTAAAGTACCCCTCCTCTAATGCTGCAATGGCGGCTTCAGCACGGAGATGCCCGTGGTGTTGTAGTGAAGTTTTTTCAGGCGCCGCTGTTGTGCTGCCACCTAGTCCCGGCGCCCTATGCTATGGCCACCTGTGGGCCCGGGCTGTGAGCCCGCGTCAGGCACCTGGCGGGGAGACCGCGCCCCGTATGGCGAAAGATGGTTGGCGGCCGCGGCGCCTAAGGGCAGCAGGGTGATTATGGGCCTTTGTTAGCCTCTGCCCGCTCCAAAGCGAGAGAGGAAGCGGCCGCCGCTTATCCCGCCGCCGCCCGCCAGGATGAGCTTGGCGAGCGGCTCGCCACCCCTGCCGCCTGCCACCTTGGAGCTACAGTCTCCTTTTGTGCATGGGTTTCAAGTTTGCGCCACCACCGCACGGAGAGGCTTATTTTCCGAGGGCGTGCTAGGGTGTCTCTTGCCACCACCCCTGGGAGCCTAATCCTTTTCCCTGCCCTGCATTAAACGCGGCCTGGTGACGCGGCCGAGTTGCGCACTCAGGGCTTTTGTTAACAAATGGCAAACTTTATAAATAAATAATTAGCGGTACAATCCACTCCTCTGGATTTGTATGGTTCCGTTCTTTAAATTATCGTAGCCAAAAACGTTTTTCGTACCTATCCTTCCCTTTCCCGCCTTGAATTGACTCTGAGGTCGATGAACCCCACTCACTAACCGGGGCTGATGCGCGCGTGCTGTTTCTCTCCTCCTTAAGGCGGGTGGTTTCCGGTCTGGCTCATGGCCTCAGATGCCCCATGTTGGGCTGCCATCTGTCGTGGGGTAGATCGGACCTGCCGTAACCCGGGGTTGACCGTAACCAATGCGTGTATGAATCTCACACCGAGACACGCGGGGGGAAGAAATCC